>BJBW01005417.1:449-168222 GCA_004320125.1 Scolopax mira | reverse complement strand
CCTGGAGAAGAGAAGGCTCCAGGGAGACCTTACAGCGGCCTTTCAATATCTGAAGGGAGCCTACAGGAGAGCCAGGTAGGGACTCTTTGTCAGGAAGTGTAGTGACAGGACAAGGGGCAACAGTTTTTAAATTGGAAGAGGGGAGATTTAGATTAGATACTAGAAAGAAATTCTTTACAGTGAGGGTGGTGAGACACTGGAACAGGTTGTTCACAGAAGTCATTGATGCCCCATCCACCTGGCGGTGTTCAAGGCCAGGCTGGATGGGGCTTTGAGCAACCTGGTCTAGTGGGAGTTGTCCCTGCCCATGTCAGGGGGGTTGGAAATAGATGATCTCTAAGGTCCCTTCCAACACAAACCATTCTATGGTTCTATGATTCTATGAAAATTATCTTTGCAGAATAAATGATTGGGGCAAAATTAGACACGTCTATCTAGGATGACTCCAGTCATCCTTTATTATCTTACTGTGACATTGCAATCTGGAACTACATTTGGGTGAATTTTTCAATACTTTTTTCAATACTTTCAGTACTGTTTCTGTGAAAACATTGCCGGTTTTCACCACATGAGAATCTATTCCACTTGTAATAGCAATTATTTCTACTTAGTTAACCTAGTTTATTGTGTTGAGTATATTCCATTCGTTTATTAGCAAGGAAAATAAGATCTATGACCTTGGTTACTTTCCTGTGAAAACAGTCCTTTATCTCAGGATATAGAGAAGTCTGTGATATGAATAAAGCGGCTAAATAGAAACCTGAGCAAGAGAATGCTCTACGAAAAATGTGGAAGTAGTGTATTGGGAAATCCCCTATGAGCTTCACAGGCTGTCAGGTGTGACTGAAAGCCCTCTTTCTCTGTAGCAGTGACATTCTCGAAGTCCTGAGTGTATTGAATAAAGCAGACAGCTTCTAGGACAACAGTATTTTGATAGCTGCAAGCAGGTTAAGGCTTGTGATAAATTCTAAAAGCAAAATGTAAAAGAAACTGACACACTAATTATTTCTTTTGCTTTTAAAAGTCTTGCTTAAGACTTTTTCCATTTTTTCCATTACACTGGAGCGTGCATAGAGATCGTATGGAAGCTCTTTTTTCTGTAAAGATTGCTGCAATCTCTTTCCCTAAATTACTTATTACAAATTTATATAGCACAGCTGGTATTCTGTATAAGCCACTGGGCATTTGTTGACACTAGACTGAGCAGGTGTATTTACAGTACTCAAGAGAAAGTCATATGGTATTTTTTTTCAAAAACTCCTAAAACATCTGCAAGGTACAATGAAAAAAATAAATAGAGTCTACACCACCTCACTTCAATCAGCAAATGCTGACTATTAGGAATTAATTTACCTTCTACTGTACCCTTGATAGATTATAGTCATTTATCTTGACTGCCAGGTAAGGGAAAAGCAAGAGTAGATTAAAGTTGCCCTGGCAATTCAGAGATTTCGGGATGGTAAAAACTATATGAAAATGCAAATGGAAAATTCTGGCACTAGACAATATTGTACTTTACTATAGAAAAAAAGGAAGGGACCCAATCCAGTTCACTTAGAACATATAACACTAGTAAATGTTATGGGTTTACTACTTGAGGGAGCTATTTTAAAAATCACCACCTGAAACAGCAAAAAATGTCACCGTAACCCACTCAGAATGACTGATGCCATGTAAACTAAGGTTATATTTATGACTTAGGCAATTTTACAACACTGAGTATTTACTATTGAAAAGAAATTGTAAAGTTCACATCTACAAAGGAAATTAATCAAAATGGTGGCTAACTAGAAAAGCTAAAGGCACAAGAGCCAAGAAAACCTATAAATATCAGTGTTTCTGACCACTGAAATTAGCAGCTGTAATACTGTGTTTTAGTATACGTCAATTTGCTGAGGACAAGTTCCTGGAAATAACTTGAATGAGAAAATGAAAAAAATATCTTTTAAGAGAGTAGAGAGACTACACACTCACAAAATAGAGCTTGATAAACATGCAGCACTGATTATGTGATCTTGCTTTTTTATGGCAGGGCACAGCTAAGCTTCAGCAGATCTTTTCTATGTCTATGTTTTTACGTCTGGCTAGTTGAGGTTAGATTAAGTAGCTTAAACATAAGAGATAAACTTTAAAGATACCTACATTTCTACCTCTGAGACTTTATCCTAATTATGGCAGCTAAATTTATTGAATGTCTTCAAAAGACTTAAGAGAAAAGTATGTGTTCCTTGTAGCAGTTGAAAGCATGTGGGAATCCCAGTCATCTTGACTATCCCTCTACTGGTAAATAAACTAGATTAAGACCTGGTTTTGCTCCTGGGAAAAAGTAGCATGATGCAGGTCCATACAGCTATCTCCTTCTGCTTCCCAAGGGGAGGTGGCACTCCACAGTTCAGGCATGGAACTCAGAGTATTTCTACAGTGCCTCCTGGCTCCTTCCTGTTATCATACAGGTGGAAATACTTTGTTGTACTACTCTGTCGAGAGCTTTCATCCTAATTATTGGCTACTAGTTGTGTGCTTTAACTGTGCTCAGTCTAACAAAGAATATCGATTATGTTGTGGACACTGCTCTGAAAGGCTTACAGGATTGTTGAAGACTCTCCAAATAATCAAGTTAATATAAAAAGAGTGATTATTTCTTCTGAAAAGAGTGATTATTCCTTCCAGTATTTTGCAGTAGCTGTCCTCTCCTTAAGAAAAGCTGGCCTGTAGATCTCACAGTGCAGCTTCCATACTGTGAGACTTATTTAAGATGATCTGCACATTTGTGTATACAAATTTTAAGGGCCATACGTTCAGTGCCCTGAAGAGGTTAAGCAGCATGTTTCAGCATATTTTAAAACCTGCAGATCTTTTTGTTGTTGTGCTGTGGGTCAAAAGTGCAGATCCTGACAGGTCACTAGTTCCCACTTGGTGGTAAACTGTACTACGTGCTCTACAGGAGATTTCACAGCTGCCACTAAAAAAGACTAATGCCCAGAGCTGGCTTAGGGCTCTACCTTGCCATAATCTCTGCTGTTAAAAGCTTTGTCTGAAAATATTCTTCACTGGTATTTCATTCGTAAAAAATATTCACTTTTGGGAGGGTAGGAAGAGCACAAACAGCATTTCTTCTTTCTTTTGATTCTATAAACATGTTTGTATAGATGTTAGTTTAGAACAACAAGTCCATCTTCTGCGTTTGTAAATCAGAGTCCAGGAAGAATTTACTATTATAACCCAACAGGAGAAAAAATCAATAAGTGTTAAACTTGTCTCTCTGAGTGCCTGCTAGACAATGCTTATGAAAAATGCTGACACCAACAATATGGAGGGAGTCCATGCTTATCTATAACAAAAAAAAAAGAAAAAAAAAAGTAATGGATTACTTTTCCTGTTACCATGCATTCTGTTTCAGAAAATTGGTATCCTAAATGCTATAGCCGTTGCTCAACTCTTCAGGTTGATTACTTGGTAACAGAAGTCAGGAAGATTTATCAGCACAATTAATTATTTTTGCCTTGCATACAGTACACTGATGCCATCTACAGATATGTGTAAAAACATACTTAGGTGCATCCAATTAAGTCTATGAAGCTTCTCTCCTGGATATTAATTAATATGTTTATTTCACTGACTATGACTGGAATACTAATAGCTTAAGCCACTGGAGATCACATCCCCCTTGAATGAAATCAAATAAAAGGCTCTCACCAGTTTGTCAGAAACTGAATCAGGCCCTGAACAATTTTTTGGTCTTATAATGAGCCGCCCCCCCACCCCCTCCCACCCCATCCCCTCGGCTTCCTCTGCAAACCAAATTATTTCCTTTAATTTTGCTGCAGAAGACAACCTGCTCTCTCGTGCATAGAGGATTCATTTAATTTGAACAGACTGACCAAACCCTTCTGAGGGGTAAACTGTTCTGCTACATCATCATCTCAGCACAATGTCTTTTACTTGAGATTATCCCAACGTAACAGTTTTACCTGACAAATGCCAAAGCGCTGTAATGCATACCCTTGGGCACAGCCCTACATTGCTTTTACATGTACAGGTCATCCAAACCTTTGAAAGGTTCCTCTTCCACTCACTTATCTCTATTTTAAGATTGAACAAATGCAGGCTGATCTGATTTGGATTTTGGTTTATGGTTGGTTTTTTATTTCTCTTAGCGTTCATTATGCCCCCTGGGCAATTCCGTTATCTCACTTGTCACTGACATTTTGTTCAAGATATACTTTGCACTGCAAAAAACTGCAACCGTTTATTTCTGGAGGTATCATCCTGACTCCAGATATAGTAACTAGTTCATTCCCAACAGATATTCTTTATTTGCATTTTGAGTGAAATTGGCATTGGAAATGTACTGCCTCCTGTACAACGTCTGATGAGAGAGGGAGGTACTAGCATGAGGAAACATGACTTCATGAATGTAACTGCAGTGTTCTCCTTGCTCTGAGTTTGTACTTTCATAAATAAAATGATGTAAATAAATTTAAGATTTTTATTACTAATCATGATATGAGATGCTTACAAAGACCTTTCAAAGTCAGCACTGAGAACAGGCAGCACAGGTACAGTGAGGGAAAATTGTGCCTGACTCCCTGGTAGTCATCTCCCTCCATGATGAGATGACTGTATCTGTGGAAGAGGGGAGAACAGTGAATGTTCTGACTTGACTGTAGCAAACACTTTGAAATGGCCTCTCATAGTATCCTTATAGCCCAGCTGGTGAGATATGGTGTGGCTAAATGGACTATGAGGTAAATATAAAATTGTCTGGATTACTAGACTTAATAAGTTGTGATCAGTAAAATGAAGTTTAATGGGAAACCACTTCAGTGGAGTCAATGGTGGGGTTGATGTTTAATGGCTTTATTAATGACCTTGACAATTAAAGGAAATGTAGCAAGTTTACATGTGATGTCAAATTATGGAAAAGCAGTCCATCTGCTGGAAAGCAGGGCTGTGATTTAGAAGTATCCCTATAGCCTGGAGAAATGGGCTAATGGCAATCCCTTGAAATTCAAGAAAAGTAAAAGCAAAATCCTGTTCCTGGGAGGAATCTCCGTATTTTGTGATTTCCAACCACATCTCAGATAGGTTGGAAAGCAACTCTGCACAAAAGGACCTGTGGGTCCTGGTGGACTATATTGATGTCAGTAGTGTGACTTTATAGCAAGGAAGCAACAACAGCACCCTAAGCTGTATCAGCAGGAATGGAGTCAGCACAGCAAGGGAAGTAATTGAATCAACTTGAGCACAAGCTCAAGAAGTGGGTTCATGTGAATCTAATGAGGTTCAACCAGGCTGAGTGCAAGGTCCTGCACCTGGGATGGAGCACCCCCTGGTGCTGGCTGAAGAATGAAGGGATTGAGAGTAGCCCTGCAAGAAGGACTTGGGGGTATTGGTGGATGAAATGCTGTACATGAACTGATAATGCGTGCTTGCAGCCCAGGAAGCAAAACCTCTTCCTAGGCTGCATCCAAAGAAGCGTGCCCAGCATGTCAAGGGAGATGATTCTGCCCCACTACTCCACTCTGGTGGGACCCCACATGGAGTACTGCATTCAGCTGTGGAGCCCTCAGCGCAGGAAAAACATGGACCTGTTGGAGCAGGTCCAAAGGAGGGCCACAAAAATGATGAAGAAAGACTGGAGTTGTTCATCCAAGAGTAGGCTCTTGGGAGCCTTCTTATGGCCTTTCAGTATTTAAAGGGGGCTTATATGAAAGAAACAAACTTTTTAGCAGGGCCTCTTGCAATGTGTCAAGGGGTAATGGTTTTAAATTAAAAGAGGGTAGATTCATACCAGATATAAGGAAGACATTTTTTACAATGAAGGTGGTCAAACACTGGAACAAGTCGCCCAGAGAGGTGGTAGATGCCCCATCCCTGGAAACTTTCAAGGATTTTTTTTAAATCTGAGCAACAATCTAAGATGGAAGAAGCAAAGAGCCTTAGTACAAAAAGGACATAGACCTGTTGGAGTGAGTCTAGAATAGGGCCACAAAGATGATCGGAGGCTGGATCACCCTCTGCTAGGAAGACAGGCTGAGAGTTGAGGTTGAGCCTGGAGAAGAGAAGGCTCTGGGGAAACCTTAGATTGGCCCTCCGGTATCTGAAAGAGGCCTGTAAGAAAGCTGGAGAAAGAATTTTTACAAGGGCATGTAATGATAGGACGAGTAATGGCTTCAAACTTGAAGAGTAGATTTAGATTAGACATCAGTAAGAAATTTTTCATTATAAGGGTGGTGAGGTTGGTGGAACAGGTTACCTGGAGAATTTTTTGAGGAAGGGGAATGGAGCTAGATGACCTTAAAGAGGTTCCAACCTAAACCGTTCTATGATAATTATTTACAATGAAGGAAAATGGTGACAGAAGAAAAAAATATTACAAACTGGATAATGAAAAAATTAAATGGAAATCAAGACAGTATTAACCATTAGTAAAACATGGTTTGTTATAGTATTCCAAACATGAAGTGCAGGAAAAAGGACTAATTAAATTCCAACTCAAATTTACTAATATTGTGGACTAAAAAGCACAGCTGCTACTGACAAAAAAGTATACAGTGATACAAATCATACAAATCACCTATTCCAAATACTATGCTTCTTACATTGGTTTTACATTTGGTATTCCAAATACTATGCTTCTTACATTTTACCTCCAAAGCAGAAGCCTTCCTTTACCCCTTTATCCTGTTGGTTTCGGTGTGTTTTTTTTATCAAAAAGGCAGAAGTGTTACTTCTATCTAAGTGAGGGGTTAGCACTGGAATAGGATCTCACTCACAGATTGTCTTTTCAAGGATGTGCATTTTTAGGAAACATTACAGGCTCTTACAAATTTTGTTCATGATGGAGGGAGCTGTAAGAACAGAATCTGTGGGACAGAGCAAGAATGTTCTTAAATAAAAAGAAATTGAGAACAGAGCACAAGGAAATACAGACTGAAATGGCCAAAAATAATAAGCAGGTGAAGGTAACATTGTTCTTTGAATACACTTTATGTGAAACAAAGCATTGGTGACTACAGCTTCAGAGTAGAAGCTATTGACTTAGCACTACTTAGATATCTTCTTAGCCTTAGCACTGATAGAGGCACAAGGTCTTCCACCCTTGCCCTGTGCTTCCTCATAGTGTGGTGATGAATGCAACTAATATTTTGTGAAAATTATTGGAAAGAGAAAAACTTCTGCATCCTTCATCTTTAAGTGCATCTACATGGAAAAGTTAATATTCAGATAACTATTAACCAAGTAATCCCATTTATTTATATCACACTATTATGAAGAAGTATGTGCTTCCCTCTTTTATAACTGCTAAATGACTCAGCTATGAAACAGGCTGTTTTGTTTCCTATAGCTTAACAAAGAATACAATGGTTAATTTTTCCCAGTTTAAATAGGTTTTGGTGAAGCCTTTTGAGCAGATGTATGTATGTAATTGGAATATATATTATAATATATATTAAAACCCAAAAAGAGTACTAGCATATGTAATCTTCTTGCTTTATTTTTCACATTATCTTTTGGGAAAGAAGATGTAAACATAGCTGTCAGAGCTATAGCTCATATGATTTAAAGCAACTGGAATATACTTGCTGAGAGAGACAGAGCCACTTGGCTGATGTGTGCATGTACAAAAATTTACTATAGCACAAATGTGAAGTGACAGTTTCATTAACTGTGCATTCAGAAAAGAAAAACCATCCCCAAAATGCACTGGCTAGACAGTTCATTAAAAACCAGAAAAAATTATAATGTAGTTGGACAATTCATGCAAAATCTTGGTAAGGACCAATATGGAGAACAGAGCATTGATGTGCCCATTTGCACACTAAAGTCTGTGAGAAATCAAAAGAATCCCAGAAGCTTGGACTGAACTTAAAAAAGAGTTAGGCTCTGTTTAGAGGTAGAAGTGTAACATGATCTTGTGACCTGCACACAGTGAGGGCTGAAGATACTGCACTGGGAAGACTCAGACTGCCCTAGAAACAAGTGTTTCTACTGGTCAAACTGTCTTTGTAATCAGAAAAACAGAGGCACCTGTGTTTTCTGAAATTCAAATTATTAAACCTGCTATGTAATATTTAAATCCAGCCTTTTAAATCACATTACAAGAATAATCATTTTTTTAGGCAGAACATTTCTCAGTCAGTAAATTTTGAGAGGTCACTTAGAAAATTTCCTATTCAGATTTGTTTAACATTTAATTTATTAAGGAAACTAAAAAGATGCAGCAAAACAACTGCAAGGAAAGAAAAATGTATGATACAAAAAAAGAAGACAAGATTAATTGAAAAAGTCTGCAACAATTTCGTAATTTCAAATCCCTAAATACTCATAGATGCATATGGTTGCTATAAACTGACCATAATCAGCATACTCAATCCAAATCAAAATATTTATACATTTAAATGGAAGACAGGTATTTATCCAGTTGGACTTCTCACAACTGTATTATTATATGGGATCATTTTACTGTAAACATTCAATTATATTTTAAATTATTGAAGAGATTACTAAAATAAGTATAGCTTTTCTACCAGCTATTTTCCAGTATTTAACAAATATGATTTAACAAGGTCTTGAAGCTGGATGTCATATAGATTGAATAGCATTTCTAAAAAGTATGTAAATACCAATGTCTGATAGTCATTTAAAACTATTCAGAGGAATATTACCTCTGAAATCTGTCTACATTAGTGTTAATGGGAGTGCCTAAAATACTCTGAGGAAATATTAGCATGACTATAAAGAGACACTATGCTAACTGCCCTCCAAAACACATGCAAAATAACTGAATCTATGAAATAAAAGCTTGTAATCTACTTTATATTATACATTTCAGGCTAAGTTTAAATATTAAATGTTTCTTTTTGAATAAATGCAAGGACATTGTGTGTATATATACATATAGTATTTATATTTCTTTTTAAAGATGATACATATGACCTCAAAGCATTTAAATATCTGAAACATATTTTAAGGTTCATTTTAACTTAGCCTAAGGTAGACATCTAATATAGGCACATTGAACAGTATTGCAGAATTGTATCCATACAAAACCAGTAAGTATGCCAGGGATAGCACTAACAGGATAGTTCTTCCTACTAATAAGATAGTTCCCCCAGCACAGAAACAGTCAGATCTGGTATGACAAAGCTATCTTGAGCTCCAAGACACAAATGGCCATGTGCAGACTCACTATTCTGAACAGTCCTTTTCTACCCCTCCCTCCTAACTCCTAATTATCAGAAGTATGTCCAATCACGACATGGGACACCCATACAAGGCACAGGCCAAAAGTGTCCCAAGCCTTGTTCCAATAATGTAAAAATAAAAATGCTAAAACTTTTAGCACTATAGAAAGCTGGTATACTATATTTTTGAGTATATATATATATAGTATAGAAAATCCTGTATCTTTCCAGAGACACCTGTATATGAATTAGTCTGCTCGTTAGTCTGAACTTCTGCATGGGAGACATCTAATGTTAGATTAATCTGGCTTCTAAAATAAAAGATAAATATTTGTTATTTTTTTCTGTAGATTTTTAATCCACTGATTTGAATTCAGTAAGTATTAGCACATAGGATATTAGACACTTTTGGCTATCCTACTGTTAAGAAGCAATTGGGAAGTTGACAATGCCATCAGGCCAGGCACCACCACCAACATGGTGACACCAGGATGCTGAGTCTGTCCATCTTGGGTGTTTACCTGCAAGCCAGGGAAATCACTTTTATTTTTGTTTATGTTTAAGGTTTATATCTAGGTATGGGAATGACCACTAGCCAGCCAGAAGAAGGGCTGACAGTTTCATTCCCAAAAGATAGATAAGGAAAATGGGTCATCCAGGGGGGACCATTGTTTGGAAGCAGGAAACTATTATGAATGAAGATGTATCAAAAGAAACAAAAGTCTACCTGGGTATCACTAAACCATATAGGCCATCCAAGCTGTATATAGAGGTCACTGCAGCATAGACTTTATGGGAAGTTGCAAATAGTTTGTTTAGTCCTTTAGTAAAGAAAGAATTTAGGGAGAAAACAAACAAGAAACTGGAGTTGAAACTCAATATTTGGCTAAGGAATAGAACAAGAAATCTAAGGCTCAGCTGTGTACCTCCATTACATAAAGTCTGCTCTGAGCACCTGTGATGCCCTACACATGGTAAAGTTGCATTGCAAGGTGTGCAAACAAAGGACAGTCAAGGTTTAAACTGAAGAGTTAGACTAGAAGTCAGTAATTGGATGAAGGATAGAAGATTTTGTAATTGACAAAGAGAACTAATATACCAGACACATTCCTTTAAACTCTTGTTTAAATTCCACAAGTTTTGGGAAAACCTCTTCAGTTATTGATTTTTCTATTTTCCATCTGTAGAGTGGCAGTAATATTGTCTTTCTGTTACTGAAATGCTGGGAAGACAAATCAGCTAATGGATAAATGACTGCCTTGTTATACTCCAACTGACCATGCAAGCCACAAACAGTTCTCAAACACAGCTGAGTATTTGTTTGAATTGCAAAATTTACAAGGTAAGACAAAGCACACATAGAATCATAGAATCATCATTACTAGAAGAGACATTTAAGATCCAACTGTTTGGACAACAAGTCCAACTGTTAACTCAGCACCGCCAACTAAACCATGTCCCTAAGCACCACATCTACATGTCTCTTAAATACCTCCAGGGATGGTGACTCAACCACTTCCCTGGGCAGCCTGTTCCAGTCAAACCTTTCAAGTGAAGAAATGTTTCCTAATATCCAATGCAAACTTCCCCCGGTGCAACTTGAGGCCATTTCCTCTTGTTGTATCGCCTACCCGGGAAAAGAGATCAACTCCCACATCATTGCAACCTCCATCCTCTCACTCCCCTGCCTGATCATTCCCAAAGGAAGTCCATGAGCATGTTCCAAGATAGCAATCATAGCATTTTCCAGCAAATTCCAGACGTGGACAGTTAATTTGTTGCTATAAATGTAGCTCAGAAGCTGAAAAGATGGGTGCGATATAAAAACTTCTGAAGGAAAAAGGAGCTTGTTATTCTAAACATGCTACATCAGTTAGTTACTGTGCAATTTTATTCTCTGTGTCACTAATAAGAGGAGAAAAAAAATTCATGTGTTTTCTAATATTGACACCATGGATGCTGTTATGACGTGGTGTGGCCATGTGAATCTAACTCAAAATGCATCTATTTAGGTGTATTCAATTTGGGACACACTGTAATCATTTGCTTTAATGAAAAAAATGAGAAAACTAAATGCTAAACTCTCTGGTGAAGACAGTGTGTTGGGAGACAGACAATTGAAGGAAAGATAATTACTCTGAAATAGCAAGTATCCAACATACAGAGCTTGAATATTTCAATTCACTCTCCGGTATATCTGTATTATATTAAATTGACATCTGTGTGCTATGAATGCTATGAATATTCCCTGACACCGAGATAAAGAGGTGTGGAACAGCTCTTGCCTATGCTAGTAAAATCTCTTAGCCTTCAAAACAGGGTGACTGCAGCATATTGCTTATTGGGAACAGTGCCTAGAACCTTCAAACTCCCAAATTACATCTAGGAATAGTTTGGGAATATGCCAGTTGGCACAAATCAAAACTCTTCCAGGGACTGTTCTGATAGATGATCATTTTCCAATGCCCAGGTACACTCCTGAATACTATTTACATCAACATATTAAAAAATAAATAAACACATACATAGAAAAATATATAAAAATACATATTTCTCATGTGACTAGAAGTTCTGCTTGGCCAGGAGCTCCTAATTTCCCAGAAACTCCACTGAAAAAATTCAAAAGATTATTTTGCTTTACCCACCTTCTCCTGTCAGACTGCGCTGGAGAATTGCCAACAGGGAAGCAGGACAACTGGGAATGGATTCTAGTTCAGACTGTTCTAACTAGAAACTTATATTTACAGAAGCTTAATTCATCTGGATGTGGAACCGAGTGACTGGTATAGAATATAACAATAATTTAAAATAATTTCTTTTTGATTTTAAATACCATATGAGTAATCACCATGAATAAATAAATGGAGAACTATCAGCAGGGGAGGCACATGTCAGCTCCTACAAGAATATTTAGACATAAATTATCTGCATTTCAGTTAAAGCGTATAATTTCATTTTTTATCTATAAATTCATTAATGTCTTGCAATTCACTTGACAGACTGCTCTTGGCCTCACTTTCGTCCTCGCTTTATCATTGCTATGATAAGCAATGGAGGTAAAATATTTCCTGTATACATAAAAGAGGCGTCTGGCAAGGCAGCTTCATAGGTGTGATCTCCTTCCCTTTGAAATGAACCTTTTATTCCTGAATCTAACACACCCCATAATCTCTCAAAAAGACTGCACAGCTCATCTTCTCAAGCCAGCACTGGGTCAGAATTTCTATTGGGATAAAGAAGGGATGTAGTGGGAAATTTTTAAAGTCAGTTCACTGCTAAAGAGTACCATCAGGCTGTAAGGGAAGCAAAAAGCTTCTAGCTTGAACAAGTTTGTTTTGCACCTGCTTGTTCTTGTGTTTTGAAAACGGATGTACACAGATCCTGAACTGGCAATCTTTAGAGAGGACTTTCTAAAACTAAAAATATTTTTTCTTTAAAAATAAAGAAAACAAAAATGAACTTACTGCTAGTGTCCTTAGTAAGGGTACTTTCTCCAAGATTTAACTGTATATGCCACATGCAGGACAATTATTATCAATACCATTACTCTTTATAGCGTACAGTTGAAAGTACTATGAGCTCACATACCATTTCCTCAGCTACACCTCATGCTCTCCTTTCCAAGCATGGGCATAGCTCTGCTCCAGAGAGTGGCTGTAGTTCCTCTGAATGACAAAATACTCTGAAGCAAAAGGTGTTAATGGCATATGCATCTGATGCTTTCCAGCAAATAACTGCCTAATCTGATGGTACTGCTCAGTGTAATCACAGACTCAGATGACTGAACACCTGACAGGAACGCAGATGTAGTAGTTTTTTGCAGCCAGGAGCTTGACTATTCAGCCAGGTTCCTATGTAACTCCATTACGTTCTGGACTCACGCTGCCTAGTTTTAAACCTGGTTAGTATACAGACTAACATGTAGGCTGCACGGTGAATTGCAGTCATGTTCTTGAATGTAATACAGATATAAGCATCAACACCAGCACTGGAGTTTTTCATCCATCCATTTGAAGATAGTTAATTACATACCTAATTCAATGCCACATACTTTGTCCATTATCAGGCATCACACCTTCCACTTTTTCCTTCTTTTCACCTCTGACAGTAAAAATGGTTTCAGTCACTGTTAAATCCAGTGGGCTTTGGAGGTTTGACATTTGTTTTTTGGCGGCTAACTCTGTGCCAGCAGTAAGCTGTGAGTTCCTGCTCTGCCACTAGCCCTGCAACCCATCAGCCAGTGAAAATAAACTTAAAAATTAAGAATGACGATACCTTTGCTCCATTCTGGAGCTTCTCTCCCTCTGATCTGGAGTCTCTGGGCTGGCGGTACAAGGTACTGCTGTTACACCACCTGGGTACAGTGGCAGAAATCTTGGCAGCCAGACAAAAGGTAATGAAAATTTCAAAGGTACAAGGCTCTTCCTGGAGCTGCAGAAAGTGACAGGGTTGTCAGTGGAATCATAACAGAAGCATCTAAGTAAAAAGGAAAACACCACCAATAAAAAAAATAAAGCCTTTCTTTCTGGAGGTAACTAAAAGCTGTGGTTACAAATACTGTGTATGTATTTTAAGATAAAAACTCCTTGCCAATGCTCAGGAGGTCATTGCAATTAAAGGAACCAGCATAGGAGGGAAAGTGACTTTTTTTTTTTTATTCTAAGGGCAGAATACCTCTCACATTAAACATTTAAGAGCCTGTCAGGACTGAAGAGTAAACACACAAACACGGAGGGCGTTCTGTGTCCTGCAGTGTAAATGCCTTCCAAACTGCAATTATTTAGTTGGTCCACAATCTAGTTTAAAAAGGGTCCCGTATTTTCAGCCTGGAGACACAATGGGAATTAGACAAAATACTTGTATATATACTGTGCCAATGACAAAACACAATCAAAATCAAAACCAACACTTTCAGTCCTGTGTATGTATGTATATACATTCTACACAGTATCTACAAAGTAGACAGATTAAGGAAGGAATCCAACAGAGAAGGAAAACTCAACTTTACATGCCATGAATCCCTCTGGTCCAAAGTATCGTTTCAATCATGAATTCTTTCAGTAACTTTACCAATAGTCGTACGGGCAAGGGTTAAAAGTGGACAGAGGGATCAACTCCAAAAATCCTTCCGAAATCTCCCCTTCTGCTAAATGGCTTAACTAAGCATCACAAAGTTGCCTACAGCTGCCTCTGTGTCCCAGGCAGTGCAGCAAGAGCTCCCCCCATCGTTTTCACAAACTTTAACTGCTTTGCTCGCTTAGGACTTTTGAAATAAAGGAGACAGGAAAAAAAAAGAAAAAAGAAGTTACTATACCCTATCAGACAGAGGCGGGGGGGGGGGGGGGGGGGGGGGCGGAAAGCCTAGTTATTTATTTCAACAGAAAATATCTAACCTGTATACTTTGGGATCTTTACAAAACCATCCTCTTCAAGCCAAGCTGGGCTTGCTTAGGGAACAGGCTGTTTTGAAGTGGTCAGCCTGAGGAGAAAGGACTTTTCATGGCAAATACTTCAGAAAGCCTGTCTGATAAGCCAAAATCATTTTTTCACTCCCAGATCAAAACACAGAACATTCTTAAAACAAACACCTGGCATTTCTTAAAGGACCTGTTTCTCCAAGCTGCTACTACTTCAGCCAACAATCTGGCCACTGAGCCAAAGCCTCTTAGATTGAAATGATATTTATTGAAAGCTGAAACAGATGTTTAAAGACCTCAGGTATACCCCATGAAAATCAGTACTGCACATACATTGACATGTGGCAAAGATAACAAGAAAAAGCAAACAATTTTGGAAGATCATCAAAGACATTACCCAGGAAAATTTCCTAATTCCTCTCTGAAAAGATGACCAAATGTTTGAGTAAGAATGGTAACAGCAATTTCGGTAACTATAGTAATTAAGACAGAGACTGTTAGTTCTCTTTCTCTGGGGAGAAGCTGATAAAAATAATGAAGATTTTTTTTTGGTATTGTAATACTACTTGCTTATGGTAATATGCCTTATTCTCAAATTATAACTGCATGAGGCAGGAGGAAAGTTGAAATGCATCTTCTCAGTCTTAAAAGTCTAAAGATAAGATGTTTATATTATAATGATTTTAAAGAAATATTATTTTCTTATTCAATATATGATTTTAAAGGAAAGAGATGATAAAATGAAAATGTGGTTGTACACACTACACATTATCTAATGCTTTGCCCCACATACTGCTGTTATGGTGAACCTGTCAGGGTGCTTAAAAATTTCTGACTCTTGTAGTTGTAGCTCCACAATGTGGCCAATGTGAGAACATATTGAAGGCAAGGGAGACATTTCCAATGATTTTCCAGCTGCTCAGTGCATGCATTCCCCAGTTAGGTATCAGCAACCTTGTCCGTAGCCTCCTCTCCCACCGGGAAAGATTACATGCTAATGTAACTGACTAATGAGCTTTTTCCCAATATTACCTTCAGGAACTTAACAATAATAACTTCAGGAAGCTTAGTGTCTTTTTATATCCTGTAGGATGATGGTTTCTTTATAAAACATCACACCACAATAAATAAGTAAATACAATTAATATAGCATTGACAAAGACAAAAGATATATCTACCTAGTAGAACAGCTTTTAATTTTTTAAGCAAATTCATGGACTGATAAGGAGAAAAACTGTGGATATTTTAAACCCTATAAACATGATTGTTTTTTCTACCGGAACAATCTACTAAGCGAGATAAATACTTTGAATTCTATGTCATTGGTCATCGCATTCTCTTACAAACAATACTCTTCTTATTGTGAGTTATTTCTTTGAGAAGCTTAAAAGTAAATGCATCCAGGTTACTTGTTGCAGTATCTATGTGTGTGCACAAGCTTGTTTAATTTGAAGCTGGACCACAGATCTAGATTCTAATATTCCCTGAGGGTGTTTCGAGACAATACAGATCCATTTTTCATTCAATATAAGTACTTGTTGAAATGAACAATTAGAATAAATGCATTAAAATTTCCTTCACTGTTAACTGAAAAAGTGATGAATGTTCTGAGAGTTTAGAGAGTTTAGGAATAAACTCTGTGCTACCATGGGTGAACTGATTCACTCAAGCACGAAAAAATTTGAACTGGGAAATTGCAATACAGTTAAGGTTGCCAGTTTGCATTATTTTATTCCTAGTTAAACCTTTCAGGCATTCATAAATTGGCCATAAAGATTTGCTCTGCCCTGGGGCCACTGTGATATATATTAGGCTGACAATCTGTTCTTTATTCAGCTTGCTATGTCTACATAAGAAATATCACACATTATCCCAAGTCCTCTTCCAAAGTCTGACAAGGGTCTGAAGTTAAGGATCCGATGACAGATTATATCCTGTCTTCTCTTATATCAGTTGACAATGTTCTGTAAAATTTTGGTCACACAGTTTTGATTATTCTTCTGAATTATAGTTCTGTCCACATTTATTAGTTGTTCATACTTTTAATTCATAACTTTTAATTATGTTTTATTAACATGCAATTAGTTCTACAAAGCAAATTTATCTTTAGTCATTTATAATACTAAATTTTTGCACAATAATGAGTTACACAAAATAAAAATATATTTTGCCTTCTGTCTCTCTTATGATGTAATAGAATTCTTCCTTATCAAGGTCTTTGATACCAGGGATGATATTTACACAACATATAAATTAAAGTGCATTAGTGCTGAGATGATACCTTTTTGTTTGCATTTAGTTCTGCAATTGAAATCAGTCTATAGAAATTTGGTTCTGAATTACAGGTTCAAAAGTCCCTTTTAAAAGCACCATAAAATACACACTTCTTCCAGCCATCAATATAAGTAAAAGAGACTGTAAGAATTAACGTTGGTTATCTAAGTCAGTCTGTTCCTTCTGAGAGCACTTTGGATACTTTGGGTTTAGTTGTTCTTACTGAACCTGCTGATGTCATCTCAATCATTGAAAATGTTAGCAGGAGAATTGTAACAAAATGCCATCTCTTTTTCTGCTGCTTTTATAGTTTCGTGGTATTGAATACTCAGAATGATAATCAAGATCCTAAAAGATCATGAAATGTGTCCAAACTTTCAAATTTAATTTTTAAAAAATTACCTAAGAAAATATCAGTCATCACGAGTATGTGCCATACAAAAACAAACTACAAGAACACAGTCACAGACTACATTTCAGTTTATGTGATGCCACAAAGATTGCCTTGGAGTTAAGCTTTATCTAGAACTGTTTAGCCTGCTGTGTTGCATGAGGCTCCTTGCTATAGCCTGACTCCCTCTGAAAACCATCCTGATTTAAGGGTCATAAGGCTATCTCCCCCTGCCGCAATTAGAAGAATTTGCTTGGACTCTAGTTTTAGAAAGGTTTTTAGGAAAATCTAGTATTGCTAAAAGAAAGAATGAATTATTTTCTTGAAGGAAGAAAAGAATGTTAGAGAAAGAGAAATGGGTTTAAAAAGAAATGTGTTGGACATTGCAGAAGAAAATCCTCAAAATTATGCATTACTATTCTTCTTTGATGTAGTGGTTGCCAGTATGACATTAAGAAAAGGGATATCATAGCTTTGGAAACACACAGCTTTGATGAGTTTTAAATTATTATTATTATCTGTGTATCTGTGGATTTACTTATCCAAGATCAGCTGCTGAAGTCATTGAAAACAGCATGTAACATTTTTAAAGCTCCACTGATAATTGCAGCCATACCCTTCTTTAAAGCTCTCTGCTTGCATGTTTTTGGGAGGATCTTTCAGTGGCAAAGAGTGGATCATTTCCTTTTATCTTCCATTGTCACTTCATGCCTTCAAAGGCTGTAAATATACCCTGTATTTTAGTTTGTATAATTAAACATTCATTTTACTCTGAAAGCATGAAAAAATATCAATTCAGTCTTTGTTTTTGTGTTTCAGGGACAGGGGAAAAAATCTAAATAACATAGTGAAAAAGAAGAGATAACCTTGACTATATTATGCTAGCATATAATACAACATATATATGTATACAAACAGCATCAGAGAAGGAAATCTCCTCTAAAGCATTTAGAGGTTGTGACCAAAACTCACCCCAATAAAAAAATAATTAAAAAAAAAGAAAGAGAAAAAAAATCCACATGGCTGACTATTCTCATTAAATTGAAAATCTGTCAATGAATATTTATCTTTGTTCTCTGCCCGGAAGGGAGGTTGGAGAAAGACTGAGCAAAAACACTTATTTCTGTCAATGAAGCTTAGTAATCAACTCCATCACCAGAAGTCCTCTTACTGCCAGCTGTCATTCAGATGACAGGTTATTTCAATATATCAGCAGATGGCCAGCTGGCTCGGGGATAGAAATGACAACCTTGCTTTAACAGTGAAAAGTATTTTCAGCAGAATTAGCAAGGCTGAGATGTCTGTATATGGTTGGGGATATCTGTAAGGCCAGAGGAGGGATGTATCTCAGCAAATAAGCAATTTATTCTCTCTCTTATAGTGAATGTAGAGAGGCATTTTCTCCAAATAGCAAGAAGTCTGCCACTCATAGGTAATTTAATGTTTGATCTGATTACCTTTTCTTCTCTATGCTTATTTCACAGTGTTATTCTATTGTCTCATACTTTTAACTCTTAAAAGTTTCAGCTCATCCCTGTTTCATTGCATGACATACAATGGTCTTCTTGTCTCCTTTGTGGTTTTCCTTTCCCTTTTCTTTTAAAATTTCTAACTCTAATTCCATTATTTAGTTCAGATCCTTCTCAGTCACTCCCGTTTTTTCCCTGCTTTCCATTCACAGAATCACAGAATTGCCTAGGTTGGAAGGGACCTTTAAGATCATCTAGGCTGATCATTAAAAAAAAAAAAAAAACAACCAAACCCCCAAAAACCAACCAAACAACCAAACAAACAAAAATGAACACCAACACTAAACTGGAAAAGGCAGGAGTTCATTTAAGGGCAAATATCAGTAATTTCTCTTGCTGCAGATTATATTACCTAGAGAAGAGAGTATACCTAGATTAATGTTTCTTATCACATGTAGGCCCTGTCCCATCTATTTCTTATAGAGCACATATCACTCCATCAGCACTGATCAGCACAAGTTGGACTGTGAGGAAACTACATGAATTTTTGAGCAATGTATTGAGTATCAATAATCATTTTGGTCCCCCAACAACATTTTAATATGCCATCTATAAATTTTTAGGATGCCCCAAGGCATGTTTTGCTAGTCCATTTATATATGACTTGGGTAGGTTCAGAAACATAAACTAACAAAACAGCTGTCTTCAACCATCCAAAACACTTAAAAATTTCACTAAAAATGCCCAGAAGTATCCTAAAGTTATTACCGTACAGGTTTTTAATTTTAAGATGATATTTCAATAGCAAGAGGCTATTTAAAACACACTTCCACCTTTCTATTTTTAGATTATTTAACATATGAAACATAAGATAAAATACCAGTGTTAATAGTTTTCCTTCTGCTATCTAGGAGTTCTAGGAGTCTTTAACTTTTTCATATTAACTTTTGGAAATATATAGCTGATAACAGTAAAAAAGTAAACACATTTCAAATATGATTTCAGAATATACCTTAGAATACCATTAACCACCTTTTGAATATTAGTCCCACATCTTTCTCTTATTCAACATACCTTATCTTTATAGAAAAAACCAAAAAAAGTTAATAAAAGTAGTGTGATGCACACCTTAACAACATGGATGCTTTCTTACTGGATTTCCATATGTATGATGTTACTGAAAGTATGTTTTATTGAATGCTCTAGTTGAGTAAGCAAAAATGAAACTCGGAAACAAGCCAGCATCTACCCAAAAAAAACCCCATAAACCCCCAAACCAAAACCAAAACAAAACTAAAAATTCAGTAGAGGTGTACCTATTTATATCAGGTTTTAATTCAGCCTTTCATTTTATTCACAGTTGTTAGAAAGTCAGGAATTACTAGAATGGTTGCAGATTGGTTGTTTTATAAACAGATTGTTAGGATCATCTGACCAAATGTAGATGTCTACAATTTGGCTACCTACATGTAAATTGGTTGTCTAGGCTTTCTTAATAGTGAGGGCATTTAGAGAGTGGTTTTTTATTCTGGAATTGATAACTAGAGTAGAATTCAATTGCCTAAACCTAAGTATCTGTGTAGTCATTCCAGATGCTACAGGGTACCTGAGACATTTCTGTGGGGCTGGTAAACATGACAGAGAAGTGATCTAACACCTGAGCAGCACCTAGAGGCCAAGCAAGATACCTTTGGCATCTAAAATGGCCCACTGGATGCCTATATTTAGGAAAGTGAATCTCATACCCAAAGCAGATATGGTGAATTGAGTTCTGTAATACCTCTTTTCTCCACTAATTCTAAAGGGACTCTCATCACTACTGGCCAGAGATGTACACTGTACGGATCTAAAATGTCATAAGATTAGTCACATGCTTGGTGTTAGCTCCAGTAGATTTTATTTATTTTTAAATGCATAGTTTACAAAATAATAAAACCTATATCACAGAAATACTAATCTTGCCTATGAACAGAGAGAGGTTTGATGAAGTGAGGAAAATATTTCTCCATCAGCTCTGAGGCATAAGTAGATATATAAAAAAATCATGGATCTAAAAATATATAGAAGGATAAACAAATTTGTCTATCTAACTGTAGACACATAAACAGTTTGTAGCCAAATGTCAGCAGTTTCCAAAAAGATCGGGAAGCTCTGTATTCATCTGTAAGATTTAATTCTGTTGTGACATTTGCTTTCCTTTATTTGCAGAGAGGTATTTGCACAGACTTGGTTTCACCCCTAGAGGAACTGGCGCTGGATCCTGCTTGGAGGCATTTGAAAAACTGCTTTTTGCCACATTCCGTTTATCTGGCACCAGGACAGCCTCCAGCAACAGGTACAGCTGCACCACCTGCCACACAGCAGAGTGTTTGGCTGGAGCACTGGGGTGGATGCTCTGCTCCTGGCTCTTCCATCATGTACAGCATGGCATACAAGGGATTCAGCATTTCCGTCCTGTCTGTCCTGTCTCTAATTTTCTTGGAACTGACTTAATGTATGCATCATTTTTGTGTTCTCCAACCCTTCCTACAGCTTCTTTGCAGAAGCTTTGTATTTCCTGATGATATATTGAAACAGGATTTACTAATACATGGGGTTTTGTCTGGGTATCAAGGGGAGTCCTGCTGAGTCCTATATGTGTGTGTGTGTGTGTGTGTATGTGTATGAGAGAGGGCGTCCGTGCCAGCTGTTGGAGTAGGGCTACAGACTCAGGGTTTTGTAGGTCCAGGTACCAGAAACAGAGGAGTCTGGGATCTGGGTGCAGCTTCTCATCAGACTGAGTGTCAGAGCCCAGCTTCTGTGGAGGATACACCTTGTACATACATATATATCTGAATATACAGAATACATCCTCCACCCTGCTTAGCCAGAGAGAGAAGCAGGTTGAGGACATTGGTGCCACCTGTGTTCATGTGAGTGCTCTGTCTGTCCACCTATGGTCTGTGTGGCACCCAGGGTGTGTGTGTGTGTGTGCATGTAGTGTATATATATGCTCTGCATGTATGTGCATACAGGGAATATGCACTTAACCTTGCTATCTGTTGAACCCAAAGCATGGAGCTACAGCAGTCTCATCTCTCTAGGGCTGTCAGATCCATCACAGAATTTTACACTAACAAATACCTCTCCTGCTTTGCTTTATTCTGTTCTGTTTTTTCACAAATCGCTCCTCAATATCTGGATTTAGCCTGACTAGGCTTATCTGAGTTTATGTCCTTTACCACTCTGTGGAAAAAACCTCACAAAACTAAAAAACCCAAACCCAATACAATGACAAAAAGTGCTTTTGTGAAGGATGTCTTATCACTTCTAAGATATTCTTTTATTCTGCTGCTGATCAACATTAGCTTCTTTTCAGGGTTTGGTTTGTTGGGGTGGGGTTTTTTTGGTGAGGAGAAGGTGGTATGTGGGACGTCCTGCTTGAGACTCTAATAACATACTTGTAATATTGAGTGACAGAATAGTTTGGTCTGGAAGGGGCCTTTAAAGTCCATCTAGCCCAACCTCCCCTACAATGAGCAGGAACATCTTCAGCTAGATCAGGTTGCTCAGAGACCCATCCAACCCAACCTTGAATGTTTCCAGGAATGGGACATCTACCACCTCCCAGGGCAACCCATTCCAGTGTTTTACCACCCTCATTGTAAAAAATATCTTCCTTATATCTGGTCTAAATTTACCCTACTTTAGCTTAAAGCCATTACCCCTTGTCCTTTTACAGCAGGCCCTGAAAAAAATTTTGTCCCTGTCTTTCTTATGGGCCTCCTTAAAGTACTGAAAGGCCACAATAAGGTTTCCCTGGAACCTTTTCTTCTCCAGGCTGAGCAATCCCAACTCTCTTGGCCTGGCATTTCACCTCAAAGATAATTAGTGGCGTGCTTCTCTGTTTGATCAGAACTGCTCTGCAGTGCTTTGCTTCCATTAAAAGCCAAAAGGTCAATACAGGGACAATCAGAGCCCCTAAAATACCCTGCTATGCAGAGCGTGCCCTATGCAGACTGAAATTGTTGCATTTGAGGTCAGAAGAAGAAGCAAGAGAGAAAAAAAAGCAGAACGCTTGTTTCCATCACTACCAGTCATCTGTTAAACCATAAAAATGAACATCAAATAAACCAAAATAGCACAGTCTTGGTCTCCCCACTCCTAAATGAACGTACTCGTAACACAGATGTGCTTATTTTCTCCTCTCCTTCCGGCCTTAGAAAGCTGGCTTTTTTTTCTCTTTACAGTTCCAACACAAGGATGGAGAGCACCCACAATCTAGCAAACCTCCAGCCTGCTGATTCAGGGAACTCCCCCTGTGAGGCAGAAGAAATAGAACTGAAATTTCTGAAGCTAAAAAGGACACCAAATATAGAGTGCTGCAAGCATTGCACAACTCTACGTAAATCGCCCACCTCCTGCTATTGTCAGAGATGAACAGGAGACAAAGCAAATACCCTACAACCTATAAATTATGTTTGTAGAGCACAGCAGTGTAAACATATAAAAACTCAAGAAACGTTCCATGGTTCATGTTAGGTTGTACAATTAAAAGGTCATTTCTACCAACACAAAGGAGCAGAGAGGGGCATGGCCAGGCAGGTGAGCCCCTGCCCCAGTCCCACCAGGGCTGTCCCTGGAAAGCCTCAGCCCGTGAGCTGAGGGAGGGGACACCCATCATCCCTGAGTTGGCAGGGGAGGATTTCCTTGGGTCACCTTGTGACTGACAGGTGTAATTCCTGTTCTGTAACAGAAATAAAAATGATAAACACCAGCAACATGGTTATTGACTTATACAGAGAGTGATACAAAGCTTGGCTATACACCGTCTGCAGTGTCAGCTGCTTCTGAAAGGGAAGAATAAGCTGACATCTGTCAGAGATACAGGAGGTAATAATTTATGAACACCACACATGACTTCAAACTTCAGAATTTTTTACTTATTCTTAAAAATAATTTGGTTTAGAATTCTCTTTACCACAGCAATCAAAAAAGAAGATACGTTTATAAATACTACAAATACTGATAAAACATATATCAGTATTTTATGACACCTTCTCCAAGGAAAGAGTAGTACCAAACTCATCTGTATAACACAGTACGTCTACAAACTCAGAAATAAATATGACACTTTTCACAACCAGGGATAAGACTACCAAGAAATACCTCATAATGTGTAATAAAAATGGAAAATTGCTTTAAAAAAATAATTTCCTAAAATAATGCAAACTAAGAGCAATGCTGCCGTTTTAAAAAGTGCAACTATGCAAACCGCAGACACAACCATCCCCTGTTTCTCATGACAGAAGAAATGGTGAAAATGCTACGTACACTTTCACATAGCAGTACTCTATATTCTTTGGTATTTGGATATCAGAATGACGGTTATGATATAAATATACAGAATTACCTGAAAACATACAATAAAAATACTGATCAATGGTAAACCAGTCATGGTCACGACTGCACCATGTTACTAATACAGGCACCTTGAAGGTACTGTTACTGAAAGAACAGACTGGTTGAGTACCCTCTCCCAATTCACTTGGGAATTTATTACAATATAGAGAGAGGAGAAAAAGTTGGACTCTTGTGAGGCTGCACACTTGAGAGTTTCATACTGTAGCTTGTGTCAGAGGCATTAGCATGTTATTTCAGATATAAAAGAAACATTAGAGGATACTGTAGGAAAATGAACATAAATGAGCCACAAATCATTAAATTAATTTTTCATTTTCTGGAGGGCATCCTTTCCTTTTTCCCTCCTATCTTCCTTTCCCTGACATCATCAAAGACTGTTTAAAATAAAACAAACCCAGATAAGACAGAATATAGTATTCAGCCCCAATTTCACTGGGACAGCTGCACATCATGTGTTCAGTACCCTGTTTCCCAGAAGTGCAGTGTATTACAAGAATTAATATTCACATGGTAGTACCTTTCAGCTTACAAGTGATAAATAATACAAGAAAAAATAAAGTTACTATTTTATTACAAAAATTTATGCTTCACAAAAACCACCCAGAAAAGACAGAGACACAAAAACTGAACATCTTGTGGAAAGAATTAGATGGTCCAGGCCTTTTGAACAAACTCATCTTTGCAAACCCAAAGAAGTATATTAACCCACCACATTTTAAATTACTCTATGGAATGTGTTTTGCTATATTTAGGTAATATAGTCAGAACTACTATGTATATTTTTAAAAACTTACATTTTTGAGATACGTTTTTAAAAGCTGACTGAATGGTCATCTCAATGATTCATTAAAGTCTCAGGCAAAAGTGGATGCTATCAAGCAAAGCAGATGGGAACTCAAAATGCTGACATAACTGTCTAAAGGTGACTTCTGAAAGATACAAACTGATAAACAAATTAATAGTACTGAAATCAGTAAAGAAACAAACTCCCTCATTTTTCAAGGTAATGCACAATTCTGCTTTCACTGACCCAGCTAAAATAAAAGATTTAAGGTACCAAATGATTTCTTAAATATATTCCAGAACATTTGTTCCTAATTTTTACGAATCTTGATCTGAGTACAAGAAGAAATAAAAATAGTGATTATGAGATATAATCTCATTCAAATACCTCAGGAAAAGTGTCAGAATTTGTTTGGCAGTACGTTGCAGGCATCATTATGAAATTTGCTCAATGGCCTCTGCATTTTCTACTTTTCTTTTTTCTCCAATATTCCTCACAAAACAGTAATATATAGTTTACATGTTTAACTCCACCAGAAGTTGACAAGTGACAATTTCTAAGAGCCTCTGTAGTTTTAAAAATATGGATGTGACCCTTTGTTTCATATGCAGCAGGCTAGTTAGAACTATGAAAGGATGCCATATTTATAGGACTAAACAGATTTAGCGAACTGTTGCAACAAAGCAATGGTGTTCAACAAAGAGGCTGACCAACAAATTAATTTCCTTCCCTATTCTTTCCCCGTTCCATACAGTTGGTCCATCTGTTATTTTAATAATTTGTCTTATGGCACCTTTTATCTTTTGTTCCCCTACTGGGGCAGCAGTGAAAATTCTACATATCTGCTCTTTTTCCTGCCTGCTACAACATGACAATCATCTCCAGTCTTCTCTTTGCTCTACTTCCCACTCTGTCGTTTTACTTAGAGCAACCTGTGCTCTGCTCCAACTGAAAACAGAGCCTTTTTCCACAGCACATTTGCATCCAACGACTGGAGCTAAGCTTGACCACAGCTGATCCACTGATCCTGAGGCGCTGGATTGCTCTGCTGGCCTGGGATTTCATCAGGCCACAGCTCCGTGTTGTACACATCACCCTAACCCAAAGATTTTGGGCAGCCAACCAGGGGTGTTGGACCTTATAAATGCCTTCTGGTTCTGCTCAGTCTATTAGTAACAGCTTAGTTTTCCAAACAAATAGTGTATGGTAAGATATTCAGAAGAGTTACAGAAGTTTCTGTAAGAATAATTAATGGTTGTATGTGTAAACATAATCTAAATAAGCTCACGTTATGCCATGTCCAGCTATACTCTGGCCAAAAACTTCAGTGACTTGAGTCTGCACTGCTGTTGACTGGTATAAACATGGCTTTGCAGCTGTGCAACTGCTGCACAACGTCAGTAATTGCATTGGGGTTTTATGGTATTGTCAGGGAAGTAGGAGGCAACTGATATTTACAAGTGAATCTGGGAGGCATTTTTATCAACCTATTTGTTCAACTGATGGATTTAAAGCCCAGTTAATCCGATAACTCATGGAACCCAGTATAGGTCCCCATTCTGCATGTTTGACAGTTACAAGCTTAACCATAAACAATAGATAAATAATTTACACCCAGGTATAACTGCATAAATAATTACCTTTATGCATAAATAATCAAGTTTGCATCCTTGGTTATTTCATCTGTAAACAGGCAACTGTTTAATAACAGTTTGATACACATTAACAATGTTCATCTACACTTGAATATAAGTACATTGTAGAGTTTGATAATTTGCAGGTATATGATTTTTTTTTTCTTGTCTGCATTTTATTATTTGATATAATAATTAGTATTTTGGCTAAAATGGTCAGGAAATATTATGCACTGAAATCTATTTTTCTCTAAGTAAAGGGTTGGATTCTGTAGGCAAGAGGAATGGGAACAAGATAAGGAAAATGAGTTTAAGAACTGGGTTTTATGACTTAATGTCTGCTTGGCTAGCTTTTGTAATTAGCGATTGATATTTCCTTCTAGAATGGAGACAAACCTATAGCTGAAAACTTAAATGATAATAGCAAAATACAAAATGGAATGTACTTCAATTCAGCACAAAAAGATCTTAAATTCATAAAAAATATGGACAAAACAAAGTTTGAAATTTTCCAAAATTTTCAGACAAAAAAATACATTAATAGGAATCTTTTGAGTACATTTTGGTATCTCAGACAGAATGCTTTAAATAAAAGCTGTTGCCCACAGACTGACAAATCACCAACTTCAATATTAATATTCTCAAGCATTGTATTTGGGCATAATTTCCCACTGCTAGCAATTTCTCAGGTAATATTTTACTACTCTGTGAACTTCACTCCCTGTAACCACACAGAAAATACTTAGAACCACTTCAAGAGTTTAATTGCATATTCACATCAGTTAGTATTTTTAGCATTTTTTCCCAAAGAGGCTGACATTAAATTCCATAATTTTGTGTTTAGTTCATCTGCCTTCAAAGTCTTCGCCTTAATATTTTCACCATCAACAGTAACTTCAAAAGTCAAATTAATCATATGGATGTCATCTAGCTACTAGTAAAGGAGCTGAGAGAAACTCATTTTGCTTTCTGTGACAAGAAAAATCTTAAAAGTGCTCCAAAAGTGTTTTGACAGAAAGCCAAATAAGTGTATTTTAGATAATCTCAATCAGTTTATGCCACATAAATACAATTTCATAATGGAAATGTAAACATTAATTTTATTCTACCCAGTTTGCCTGCATTGTGTGTCAGATATTTCTACCAGAGATTGTCACAGGTGATTAATATGAGTAGAAGGAGTCAGCTATTGAGTAATGGAGCCTTGTATCATTACACTTCATGCTATTTGTATTTTTCCCAAGATTAGGTTCGTGAACTTAACAGAAATTGCTTTAGGTCCCTATAGAGTATATTTGATCACAAAGCTACAATAAGCTACCAAATGTTGCAGCCATGAAAACAAGATCTTCAGATACAACAGTGGAAAGAACACTGTTTCTTTAAGAAATGTTATACTAAGCTATACTGTTGCCAAGAATTGGCCTCTCTATACAGTGCAGGGTAGACATGCCGGCTTGACCAGATGCTAGCTTGGGAACCTTATGCATTGCACTCCTTTGAGCTGTGAAGATATATCCTTACAGAGCTTCAGTAGTTTAGCAGAACAACACACTGGCTAAAGGCAGATGTATGTTCTGTATGGACACACTGTTCAAAACCAGGAATGGACACGAGGTACATAACCGCAATTTAAAAGTGGGGTTGATTGTAGTACAAAAAGAATCGGGGACAGACTCAACATCCTGCAAGCTGTGTAGCAATGTCTGAGGCTCAGCTCATCGCCCATGTATGGCACCTGAAAGATCACAAAGTAGCTTAGAACATATTTTCTGTTAATCTCAAGGGCCCTACTTAACTTGGGAGAAAGTAATAGAGAGCAGACTTTGGTCTGTCCCCAGATCTGCTGGGACTATTCTGGGGAAAGAACAAGTACAGAAAAACTGGTTGATTTTCAAGGTTCACCTCTTACAGGCTCAAGAACAGTCCATATCCTTGTGTAGGAAAACAAGCTAAGGTGGCAGGAGGCCTACATGGATGAACAAAGAGCACCTGACCACACTCAAAACCAAAAAGAGAGTCTATAAAAGGTAGAAGCAGGATCAGGTTGCCAAGGAGGAATATAGACATGGGGTGTAGGGATGGAAGTAAGAGAGTCCAGATCCACCTGGAGTTGAATCACCAAAAATCATCCACCTGGAAAGGATCACCAAAAGCAACAAGAAAAACTTCTACAGATGCATCAACAGCAAAAGAAAGCCCAGAGAAAATGTGAGCCTGCTGCTGAATAGGGTGGGGGACTTAGAAACAAAGTGGAAAAAGCCAAGCTACTTTTAGCTTTACCCCAGCCCTGAGCAACCAGCTCTAGGTGATCCTGCTCTGAGCAGGGATCTGGACTAGATGTTCTCCAGAGGCCTCTTCAACCATCCTATGACTATGTGAGGACCCCAGGGTACTACCTGCTAAAGAGCTATATATAAAATCCCTGAGCCATGAGCTGACCCCAAAGGACTTCTTGTTCTGTTCCCTAGGAATCACTGACAGTGCAGGATTCCTGCGGGCGTTTACTTTTGAAAAAAGAACCAACCCCCCCCAAAAAACAAACACATACCCATCCCCCCCCCAAAAAAAAACTAACCCAAAACCGTGATGAAATAACAATAATTTTTATCCTAAATGAGATCAAGACTTTTCTGACCTGTGCAAATGCCTGTAGAATAACTACTGACTACCAAAATACAGAAATTTGCACCTTCAATATTTTGCATATCAGAGAACTTTGGGAGGACTTCTGCCTTTTATATAGAGTGGTGTTATACCTATTAATTCTATTACAGAGATACTTAATTAAATGTGGAGTAAATGGAGTGCTGCCAAAATAAATTACATGGAACTAAGGTATTTGAACCCTCCATAAATCACCACTTTTTTCTCAGGCATAAGTATCATTCTTTTTCTCTCACATAACCAGTGTTACTTCTTCCTGTATCTTTCTTTCCCACAGTAATCCTTTCCTGTTTACTTTAGAGCAACCTCTCTTGTCCATATCTATGGTGCCAATATCATAATGAAAAGACAGAAAATTCCTATCTATGTATTAAACAGACCCAGAAGTCTGCGAGTCTGTCACAACCTGACATTGCTGTATGAACACCACATCATACAGATATCAGCAGGAACTCACTTTTTTCATGCCCTGCTTAGCCTGACGGGTCACAGTATTCTGTACGAGCCTTTCTTAATGCTAAGTTAAAAATACATACTCAACAGAGTTGAAAATACATGATTTGTATTGGTTTGGTATACTGTGATACATGCTTGGCGTTTTCCCAAAAGTATGTCTTTCTTGTAATATATATTGACTGTGACACAGCACACCTTTCTTACCTTTTCTTGGAGAGCTACAACCTAATCAGTTAATTCAGTAAATGCTACCTAGAGTTCCCTGGAGTCTCCCTATTATATGTCTCCTTTTTTTCAGATATTTTCTCTGGTATACCAAGATAATCTAAAAAATTTGGTGTTGTTCTCCATTCCATGAGCCATTAGGGATCCTACACAAGTACTCAAAGTGTTGACAATATGAAAATGTAAAAATACTAGGGAAAAAAAAGGTATGTACATCAGATAAAGCCTGGTGATTGGGAGATGCCACCTTACATGTGAAGCAGGTAGTATTTAAAAACTAATGTAATAAAGTATCAGCTAAGAAATTCCCATTTGAAGAAAGAGGTGAGGCAGGGTTAAAGAAAGAATGGCTAAGATTGCAATAATTAGGACTACAAACCTTCCTATTCTGTATTATCTAATTGATTAGCATGGTGATAAACTGTCATTAACTGATCTACATAAATATGATACCTTTGAGAAATGAATATACATGCAGTACAGCTCCCAGTAAATTTCCTATTTCCTATGACTTAGAATTTCTTTCCTATCTCCTCTGTCAACAAGAGACCCAGCTACTGGGTAGGCCTAGAAAATCTCACTCTTAGTTTCACTTTCCTGGATGAAGCATATGCCAAGAGCATGGTATAAAGGACATGCTTCTGCATGGATTTTGTGAGTAAATATGAAAATTTCAGTCTAGAAACTTATGAATATCACTCTTATGATTATTCATTTCAATCCAAAGAAGTAAATATATGCATTGAGTGAGAAAAGGTGCATTAACAATAAAATATTTTTTTTCCATTCTCTTTAATTTTCTTTGGGGGAGGAGGATTGCTTTCCTTTATTATTGTGTCACATCAGGACTTAGTTTTGCACTGTGCTTACAGCACCCACTGGCTCCAGTGAACACAAACTAATAAACTGGCAAGGAAGTAAATGTCTGGTATAAGAAATACACAAGGCAAACAAGTAATTTAAACTTTTTTTTCCTTTTTTTTTTTTTTCTAGACATCTAGCCCTCACAGGAACAAAACATGCTTGGTAGTTACGTTTTCAATTCAGGGCTCTTGTCCAGAAACACACCAACGCTGTATTCCATCCTGTTTTAAGGTGTCATTGGTCTTCTACAGCTTAACCTGCTTTTTCTGTCAGCAGGCTAATAGTTGAATTATAAATTCAAAAAAGGTACAAAACTTACGTTAATTTATGTGAATAATAGGAAAAAAAACTATAATAGAAAATTATTTTATAAAAAAGATTTTCCAGTTTGACAGTAATCCCAGCTCTTACAGTCTGATTGAGTGTCTGATCTTTTTTCTTTCCCTTAAATAATCTTTTTATAGCTTTCTTCTCAACATCTACAAGCAAGAAGTGGAGTAAAAGCTGCAGTTAATCACCTGTTGCTCTAGAGATCAGAAACAGGTCAAGCATAACTGTCCAGTATCTGAAACAGTAGTGTTGAATAAACAGAAATAATGTCTTTATGTATATGCACATTGATGTGACAACATAGATGAAAATTCTTTACAAATACAGCCATATCTATGAAATTCAGTGGGGTAGTTCTTTCTCTGTTTATGATAAGACTCTTTATACAAAAGTAAAACTGTCATCCTCTGGTGAAAAGCACATGTGAAATATTTGAGTGACTCTGTGGCTTTTAAAGTTTCAGTCAATCTTTGCAAGAGCTTCAGCATAAACACATTTTTATCTAAACACAAACATGAAAAGAAATACTACAGTTATTGATTGCAAAAGTAGAGCCTACTAGTTCCTATTTATTTAACAAATAACTCTGCCAAACAGAGAGCTTCTTCCTCAAAGACTTCATTATCTATCACCCCAGCTTTGCAAGTACATTTTTGTGTGTATGGTTACACACATAAGCGGTTCCTTTGAATTCAGCAGTATTCCTCTGACTGCATTTACCTTCCAAAATGCCTTTTCATGGTCTGAGTTTAAGCAGATGACAAAGTCAAGGGAAAGGACGCCTGCAAGAAAGATGAATTGGAGGAATTTGGGCAAGGCTTCCTGTGTTATCATGGGAGAAAGCTAGGTGTTTCTTCAAAAGAGTTGCTTAGAGAAGAAGCTTAACTCAGGGCTTCCCAATCATCTTCCAGCAGAGTCAGTGCAGCTCTATGCACTATTTAAGAAGAGTAAGAAGATTAGCCTAGGAAAAAGCCCAGAGTCAGATGCCTAAAGCACAGGTTAAAACCATGCTCCATTATTTCCAGTGTCTGCAGACCAGGAACTGAAACACATAAACACCCATGTTGTGGCAGTATTAAAATGGAGCTTTTTCAGACTCTGAGTCCACTTTTCTGACTAGGCTAGATATGTAAGGACCTAGAGTAGCAAACATGAAAGTTTTACCTCCAAGACATTTTAAAAAAAAAAAAAAAGGTTTTATTTTCTTTTTCTCCCATACGCCAGGCATGCAGAGATGCCAGTTTGTAAAACATTTCCTTTCAGAAAGAAAAATATTTCATAAAGCATATTGATGGTGATAGTGTTGCCATCTAGCCCTCAAAACACTTTCCATAGCTAAGAAAGAATGAAAATCAAACTGTGACTATGTAAGAACTGGATTCTGTTTTTTTCTGTAAAGACAGATAAACTGTTACAATGTTAGGCAATTTTAATTCTTATATATATATATAATAAATTTTCTACTTGGTCTTTAATACTATGCTAAGTTGACACACACACACATTCAAACATACATATATGGGAATGACTAATAAGGTTTTTGTTGCTAAGTAACATGTTAGATTTCATTTACATACTATGTCACATGCCAGTGAGACAATATTTTTAGTCTACTTGGTAACATATTAACATATGTTAACCTATCACATATTAGTACTTTCAATTGATAGAATTTTATATACCTCAGATGTGTCAGCAGGCACACAAAGAACATAGGTCCATAACTCAGTGCTATACCATCTCTAAAATAATGTGTTCTTATCATTATGCAAAAAGTAAAGCTTTAATTGTTACCAATTTTATAAAAGTATTATTACTTGTCATGGCTAAAATAATTGTTGTAAATAATTTTGTCTTTGCAATTCTTAACAATTCCATAATTTTAGAGATAGTTATTTGTTTGGCTGAAATAAGAAAAATTATATAAGAGAAAAACCTACCTAACACACAAATGTGTGCTTGCCTTCAAAATTTACAAAAACCCCACAACAAACCAACAACCCACCTCTTTGAAAACCATTCATGTCTTTGAAGACTAATGATTAATTTATTTTTTCCTATTTTCAAAATATTTTCAATTCCTGACATCTCCCCTTGTAAACTTAGGCTGAAAGAAAAGATCTTAACACTCTGGCTTCACAGCCATTAAATTTGCATTTATTCTAGCAGGATACTTGTACTGCACAGGTAGAAAAACAAAAAGATAATAAGGAGAAACTATTCTGTCAGGATTAATCCCTTTTAAATGTTGGTTTATAAATGATGAGATTGGTTGTTAATCCAAAGAATCAACCAATAGCGATGACTGATATTTTAAATTACTTCACTAAGCAGTATATATGCATCAAAACTGAACAAACAGGTGAGCTGCCACTTCACCTAGTCATCCATCACTTGGCGACTATACTGAAGGGCTGTGTACAATTTACTCAGTGTTCCAAGATTTCAGACAACAGGATAAAATCATCCCCCAGTCTTGAATTTTTTCCCAGTTCTGAAACAAGCACTTGGGAGTTTAATCCACTGTCAGAGACATTTGCCCTTTCAAAAACCAGTGCAATCTCTAAAACTGCAGAGCAGCTGCATCAAAACAAGATGAAGTAAGTCCCTTACTTGGTAGCTCTTTCAGTAGTGGAAGAAAATCACATCTAACCTTCCACACAGTCAGGAGCATTCAGCCACCCTTCTGTGAATCTCCTGCTTGTCGTCTTTTGCTTGACTCATCACCGAGTATAGTAGACACATAGAGTTCGTTCATTCATTTGATTTCTCTCCTTTGCTTTATTTCTTAGTGTTGGACCAGGTAAGCTCTTGATACTGCTTACCAAAACGAAAGGACTAGCAAATCACTGTCCTCAGTGCCTCACTTTCAAGTTCATGTTTCCTCCAGCAGTCAAAAATTTCTCTGTTGTTCTACTAAGACGATCCCTTTGTTCTAGATGATCAGGATTTAGAAAAATGACGACTTCCTCATTATAATAGAAAAAAAAACAATGGCAGATACCTACAGATCAGTAAGCATATTAGTATGAAAAGCTATAATTGTGAAAATCAGTCTGTTTTTAACCAGTTCAGATACATGAATCCCTATTAGCTGCAGCTATTTCAGGAAAAATGCCTGACACATGAGGATTTTTCCTCTTACTGTAAAGGATTAAATCATTCTGCTGCAGGCATCTTTACACCCATAATACTGAATCCACACTGAGTGAGTAACTGTACCCAGGGAGTATAACAAGCAAACCTTAATAACAGACTCAGCAAGAGATCTCAGTCATTCTGATATCTTTTTGTGCAAGACAGGCTGAGAATGCACAAGGAGCAAAAGCCACAAGTAATTTGTAGCATTTCACAGTTACATTAACACCTCTAATTGTAACTGACAGGGCAATTAAGGCTGAAAAGCATCCCAATGCAGTGGCTTGCACATGATGATTGTCCCACTGAAACAAAAGATCATTTATTCTATTTGTAGAAAAAAATGTTTCACTTTATTTTCCTCCATTGAAGTAGATACCTCAGTTCATCATGCCTCATTAAAAGGTTTGTGTTGCTATAAACATGATTATTTCAAACAATTACAAGCCTTTATATCAAACATATAATTTAACAATTCCCTTCTCAATATAAGTATCAAGATTCTTCTATTTAAAAAAAAAGGTTGCTAATTAAATCCATTTAAATAATAGGTCTTAGAATAATGAACAGGCAATATTCTGAATGCAAATATATTTAGGGCACGTCTCCCGCTCCCCACATTTTTTCCTTTTTTTTTTTTTTTAATGAAGTCCAGACAATTCCCCTCATGTGCCTGTGTTTCTCAGGTTTTGTACAGTGTTTTTCCTAACAGCTTCCCCTCCCCCCCCCCCCCCCCCCCCCCCCCCCCGCCCCCCAAACACAGCTCCCTGTGGCACACAGCTCCTTTGGTGCTGTGGAGAGCACCATAATGTTGCATCCTATGGACACAAGAAGTCATGTCCAACATCAGCAAATCACTACATGCTGTAGCAACAAATTTACAGCAATTAATTTCTGTAAAAACTTGGTGCTTACAATATCTCTATTTGGAGGCGAGAGAATGTTGTGGTTTGGGCTGAACTGGCCACTGAGTTGTTTGGTTCTGTTTCACCTCAAACCAGGACAAAAAATACTTGATTAGATCTACTCTAATCCAAAGAGACTGAATGTCCATCAGTAGTTAGGATGTGTTAGTTGCAATCTTCAGGCACACCTTACAGTTGAGTTTCATCTGAAAGGAATCCTGTTTACTTGCCCCAAGACTGCTCCATAGCATGAACTGAAGTGCAGCAATAGGAGGTGACTTAGAGATTTGCTCCAAAAGCACAGACCTGATCCAAATTAAAATGCTAACGTAGATGTATCTGCTTCTTCAAGTAGAAAGCAGACAGTAACATGTCCATAACTTAGGAGGAAAGAATTGTTCTTCAGTTTCTGCACATACACTCAGGATTTAAAATGGGTGGGATTTTTTTACTTCCCTGAGAACTCTCCCACATATCAGCTGCTGACTGTTTAATTTCTCAGTTACATCCTACTAATTATTTACTATATATATTTGTATAGCAAACATTAAAAGTATCTGGCCATATTTTACACAGCTGTGATTATAAGCATACAGGGAAAAAACAAAACCAAAAGATTAAGTCCAAATCCCACAACCTTATGCTGTTAAATAACCTTATGTTAAAGAACATAAAGAACATATGAATAAAAAAATAATCTGAAAGCTGCTGAATAATGATATAACTAGTTCTGAAAATTAATAAAATGATTGGTCTTAGATAAATACCCAGATCTGTATCCAGAGTGTGAGAGAAGTCACATTAAATGTAAGCAGTGGATTTCAGAGTGTGCTTTTTTTTACCTTTCTCAAATTATACAGATAATGCATCAAAGGACATAAATAATAATTAAAAAAAACCCAAAACCAATACCCATAATTGCAAATGTCACAGCAAAATAAGGGCCTTAAAAGGCCTGAAAAGCAAAATTATTCCATTAATACGCCACCAAGATGATTAGAGAGCTGGAGAACTGGATATATGAAGAAAGGCTGAATGATGCTTTTTCTGAATGGGAAAGACCAGGTTTAGGAGGTATCTCACCACATACTTTATGAAGTACCTAAAACATAGGTACAGAGAAGGAGGGAATATTGGTTTAACAAGGATGTATAGTGACAGAACAAGAAGGAAAAGGCATAAATTGCTCAGTGGAAATGTTGTCTGTCTGTATGAGTAAAATATACACCCCGTGATCAATTAAACATGGGAATATGTTGCCCAGAACATTGGTGAAATCCTTGTCGATGAAAATCTTAAATACTCAATTTGGCAGAGTCCTGAATAATCTCATCTATGGCTCTGACTTCTTACTGATGTTTGAACCACTAATTCCAGAAATCCTTTCCCAACCCAGGCTTTTCTCTGTTTCTGAGCCCTAAGTAACAACAGAGATTCTAAACAAAAGGTGAAAAAAAGATTATGAAAAATATCTCCTTTTTCTCCCTTTGCAATCCTGAACTGCAACAGTTCATGCATGTTTTTACTTTGAAAAAGATAAACAGCAGTATGCATTTGTTTGTTCACACTGTAGTGAGAAAAGTACTGAGACAAAGGGCTTATATCCTCCAAAGTTTATACTTTATCTGCTCTGACTTGGTTCTACAGTAAAAAACAGAGGCATGCTAATGTGAAGAGAACTTTAAAGAAGAAGAATCTCTCACGACAAGTTTGGAAACTGTCCATGAACCATTACAGGCAGAATCAGCTATGTCCTCCTCTCTTCTCCAGGCAAAGGCTTCGGGGGATGAATTTTAAAATAATGGAAATACCAGGTAATAGACCAGATAAGGAGGCTTCTTGTTAGCTGAAAATGTGAGGACAATTTGAAAATACTTTGATTTTCTGTTACTTTTAATCTTTCTAAAGAAAGAAAGCACTCTGAGATTGTGCTTTGTAACTTGGCTTTTGTCATGGCAATGGCCTACTACAGTCTTCCAAGGGAAAGAGAATTTGGCCAATACCTTCTTCCATTTATGTTTGGTCCACTCTGGACACCCTTGAACTGAATGATGGCTACACAGGAATTGTTTCTGATATGGAAGTTACTGGTCACTACCTTCTGTTCTTTAGAACGACCAGCATCCTTGCTATTTCCTGTACTCTTATTCACCTTTCTTTGGTGTCCTCTTTCCTTAAATACTCAAAGTATTTCCTCATAATACAGTACTTAAATATTTTTGGTAGCCAACACTTGCCTACATTAGCCTTGTATAGCAATTTCAAACAATGAAATACGTACGTAATGAGTCAGATAATTCAGCAACACAAACTGGAAATTAATTTTTGGGTTTGGGTAGTTTTGGGTGTTTTGTTTTTTCTTCAAAGCTGTGAGCTGCTTGTTTAAACATAACTAAGGCCAAATGAAGTTTCTTTTAGAAGAGATTTTAACAGCACGCAGCATAACTTCTAAGAAGTTGAAAATAATGTAATCTTTTTGTAGAATTCAAGACACTGTTACAAATCGTGGCTTTGATGCATTGTTATGTCAATCAGTTTTTACATTAATATAAATGGAGCTATATTGTTGTATGGGGTTGTTATATGCCATATAACACAATGGTCAAAATCAGCAAATATCTAGAGAACAGAGGCAAACCCCAGAGGTTACCTTGAGATTCCATGCTATTGATAGTTCACCTTCTAAGTCTATATTAAAGCAACTGAAAAGAACAAAAGCAAGCACTGTTTTCTCAAAAAGAAACCACCCACAGGTATTTCCTTGCAGAGTAAAGGGCTGCCGGAGGGTAACAAGGTTTCTCTCTTTGAGCCTGCGAATTTACAATCTTCTCCACTGGGTGGCAACCTAGGATGCCGTAATAGAAAGAACTGCTCTCTCTGGAAGACCCCGGGAAAAAAAGAGAAATCTTCCACTATTAATGTTTAGCTAAAGTGTTTGCTTCTCTTGGTGTTGCACTTGGCAATGCCAGTAACATGTTGGATAAAAAAGAAACTTTGAACAAAGGTGACTGATATGGCATTTCAAATGGCATTTCAAACAAGTATTAACATAGCCCTCCCCCCCTCCCCTTCTCCCACCCTCTCCCCGCCCCCCCCAATCCCACTTTTTGCTTAACTGTTCTCTTTGATCACAACAGGGTCATGAAATGTGAACTCTAGTTGCCGTTAGAAGTGTTTGAAACTAATGCTGACTTCTGATAAGTAGTTTCTCACGTGCATCACAATTACTGTTCTGCAATTTTTTTTGAATCAATGATTTTAATAGTCACTTGAATTTATAGTAAGGAAATGGAAGACACAAATAGGGAAAAAACACCATTAAAAACCACCATCTAAACACCATTATTTGTTTAAAATGCAGAATGCACTTCTGTCAAAATTCTATACAAGAAGGACTCCTTTCCAAAAAAAATTTGTAAACAGACTCACTTTGTTTTCTAAAGTTATTTTGTGGCTATCAAAAGAAAATAGGAATAATAAAATTAGAAAGTCCCCTTTGTCATTGTTTTACAATGATTACTGTGACTCCAATGAAGTGAAAATAAAGAAAATGAGCTCAAAGAAGAAAAGCTTGAAGTGGAAGACAAAGTAGACACAAGAATATGGATATCAATGGGAAAAAGGTGTGAGAAATACTGGATGAGAAAGGTATGCAATACAAGGTAAACTAAAAAAAAAAGCTATGAAAAATGAGAAGAGGATGACAGATTAGAGGGAAAGAAAGAAAAAAATTACACTGGTATTTTCTTCCAGAGAAATAACAAGCAATAATATCTATTTGAGCTCCTCATACTATATGAAACTACAAAGAAAAACTTCAAAACATTTCTGCTATAACTTGAGGCTCTCGCTTCCTCGTTCTGAGGGATTGCTGCATAGCAGCAGATATGGATCCACAGTACACACACCTTGAAATGAATGCACGAATGTGAGTGATAATAAGATTACAATTGCCTTGTAATTGAGTGCCCGACAATATCTTTTTTTCTCTTTGTAAGAAAAAAATAGTTCTGAAATACCCAGTAATATCATGAAGTTCAATTGGAGAAATGTCTCCACTCAAGAAGCAACACTCTCTAAGCAACCGCTCTCTAAGGTCAGCCAGCAGGGACTTAGAATAAGCATATACAGCTACACTTTCTCCCTTCTCTTCCTTGGGTAAAGTCCCCCAGTTTCTGGCAATTTACAGAAAGCAGAATTATACTGTAACTGTATCAACTGTATCAACTGTATACACTTTTGACTTCTATCACATTCAGGGATCCACAGAGATTCTGTGATTTAATTACACACTATGTAAATAAGTACCTTCCTTTTTTAGATGGCTGGACAGACATCATTTCTTGTTGGTAACTGAAGGATTATTGCCTACTCACTTTTCCTGTTCATGTGTTGGAAATCTGTTTTGGAGTTATATCTCCAGTAAGTGGATTTATTTAAACAGAAAACCAGTCACAGGAGTCACTGTTACCCTCGGGCCCCCTGTTTTGTTTTTTTCTTGGTTTTTTTTTTTTCCCCTCGTTGTGGGTGTGATGAAAAATGAGCTTACTACACTATTTATCAGAAGATGAGACTTACTACGACATGAGTTGTTCAGTCCCTAAAGAAAAAGAAAAGAACTATTCTCCTCCTACAAACGTATAATCTTATGTATTCAAGGTCCATTTCATGTTTATGGAAAATTGAGGAAAATAAAGCAATGCATAGCTTAATACTTCCTGAAGGTGATGGAATAATTAGAGAAAACTGCTCATCTGAAAAACAACTATATGATCTTTTTACATATGGCTTCTCTTCATGTATTGCATGACAACTTGTGTACACAGCTGAGACCAGGGTTTTTCTTGTCATGAGCATCTGTTTGACTCATCATATGTGCTGTATCTATCACTGTGAACTGTTCCAATGGCAGTGTTGAAGCATCTGCCACGTAGGTTCTCTCTACAGAGGAGTTCAAAGTCAAGAAGAATCTGAAAGAAGAAAGTAGCGAAAAGCAATTCAATGGACTCCAGCTGATGTTCAGCAAATTTGCTTTTCTTTTGCCTTCAGTGGTCATCTTCCAGTGACATTTACCTAAGGATGGTGCACAGTAGTGCACCTATAACTACAGCTCCCTGAGGCACAAAGTAGAAGGGATCCATTTCTGTACTTTCTGATATTCATGAAATATTGTGTTATTTGTTCTCTCAAGCTGCAAAACTTTTTACTTCAGACTTACACATCCTTCAGGGGATGACTCAGATCATCTAAGCTATGCAGCTCCTCTGTGCTGCTCACTCCAAGTGATTACAGAGGGTAGAAACAGACAGTTCACCAGCACTAAGTAGGATGTGACTCTCTCCATTGACTACACAGACTCAAGAAGTCCAGATTAAATGCCTAAATTTTCCATAGCTAAAGATGACAGTTGAATCTCACCCCAAAACGAAGTCTCCCTTGTATACTCAAATATGGCATTATAAACATATAAGTCCAAAAGAATCAACTGTATTGACTGAAACATGAATGAAATTATTTTTCATTTTAAATCTTTCACTGGTGTCTAAGTAAGTAAATGACTTCTCAATGTTTGAACCAGCTCTTTTTTTTTTTTTTTTTCCAAATATATGCAGAATATTATGACCAGAGAGTGGTGATGAATGGAGTCAAATCCAGTTGGTGGCCATTCAAAAGTGGTGTCCCCCAGGGCTCGGTACTGAGACCCATTATCTTTAACATCTTTATCAATGATCTGGACGAGTGGATTGAGTGTACTCTCAATAAGTTCACAAACAACACCAAGCTGAGGGGCAGTGTTGAGCTGCTGGAGGGTAGAGAGGTTTTGCAGAGGGATCTGGACAGGCTGGATCAGTGGGCTGAGACCAACAGGATGAGTTTCAATAAGGCCAAGTGCCAGATCCTGCAGAAAAGGATCTGGGGGTGCTGGTTGACAGTAGGCTGGACATAAACCAGCAGTGTGCCCTAGGGGTGATCATCCCCCTGGTGTATTTGGCACTGGTGAGGCCTCACCTCAAGTACTGTGTCCGGTTTTGTACCCCTTACCACAAGAAAGACATTGAGGTGCTGGAGCAGGTCCAGAGAAGGGCAACGAAGCTGGTGAGGGGTCTGGAGAGGAAGCCTTATGAGGAGAGGCTGAGGGAGCTGGGGTTGTTCAGTCTGGAGAAGAGGAGGCTGAGGGGAGACCTTATCGTGCTCTATAACTACTCTATAAGGGGGATGTAGAGAGGCAGGGGTCAGTCTCATCTCCCAAGTCATAGGTGATAGGACAAGGGGAAACTGCTTCACGTTGTGCCAGGGGAGGTTTAAATTGGATATTAGGAAACATTTCTTCACCAAAAGGGTTATCAAGCATTGGAATAGGCTGCCCAGGGAAGTGGTTGAGGCACCATCCCTGGAGGCATTCAAAGGACAGGTAGACATGGTCCTCAGGAATACAGTTTACTAATTTTTTATCTCATATTTCTTATTTATTTTTTGGTCAGAGTTAGGTTGATGGTTGGACTAGATGATCTTGAAGGTCCCTTCCAACCTAGATGATTCTATGATTCTATATTCCCCTTTACTAAGTATGGAAGCATGGAAGTAAAAAGTATGGAATAGGTGGCAGAGTCTAGATATCAGCTCTTGAACTGGCTGGTTAAAAATTCTCCTTTGAAATTCTAAGTCTCTAGATATAGAAATATGGATTTGAAATTAAATTATTACTGCCAAGATCTCTGGGAATACAGTCTGTGCTGTCAAAAGGCTGAAGGGCAGTACTCCAGAATGAGCTTTCATTGGTTTGGATCATAGTCAAGTCTTTCCTGTGCTAGAAACATGTGCAGTCAAGAACCAGTTGCCCTTATCTTGGGATTCATATTCAAGTAACTGAAGAAAATACAGTGATAATTTGCAAATACAAGAGGCTTTTGCTCAAAATGTAACCGTACTGGTTTATGCAGTCTCTCTCCATTAGTTGCTGTGTAGAACCCCTGTACTATTCAGTACTGCCCTTCTACTGTTCAGTACTGCAGTGTCTTAACTGACCAGGTTTAATACTTTCCAATGGAAAATTAAACTTCCTTCTATCAAAAACCTTTGTTTGAATTTTTTTAATTAGTTTTTATTTATTTTAAACAGCTTATGTATAAGGATTTCAGGAGGCACTGATAATATATTTTTCTTCCCTAAGCAGGATAAAACATGTTTCTTTGATGTTTGAACTGAAGGCAATAATATTAGCTACCTGCCATGCTATCTTTTTAGATTCCAGCAGTATTCATTAAACAACAACAACAACAAAAATGCAGTTTTATCAGACCATAAGGTAGGTTAGGCATATTACTTCCTCTATTACTGTTGTACTTATGTGTGATTCAGAGGTTTTAAAGACATCAGGATATGAAAGTGGGACATATGAAAGAAGGATGAGTAGGAACATACTTGTGTACAGGAACATAAGCTTCTCTCAAATATTGTTGTCATTCTATTTGGAAAAACGACACAGATATTTTTATAGCACTCTATAAGAACAGGAGACTTAAAACCTGGAGTTCTAGATGCCATAACCTCTCCTACAGTGATAATATGCTTAGGAAACAGAGAAAACAAAAGGATAATTTCATATTCTTTCCATAAACACCCTAACTATCTCCAAGTCCATTCCTAATTTTATCTAGCCTTTGAAGTAAAGCAAGTTTAAGAAAGTATGCAAACCAGAAATTTTTATACCTGATTCAAGAATATGTTCCATCTTTGAACAAAGGGACTGAGAAAGAGCTAAAGTATTGCTTGATCCTGTATAACCCTTTATATTTCTTAGTCCAGTTGCCTTCATACAACACTTTGACTAGAAGAAAAAATATTTGTACTAGCAAAAATTGATCACCAGTACTATATGGCATTATTTTCAGTATATGGGTGAACATGTAGACCCAGTTTTCTGGTGAACTATCTCAAACACTCAGACATAATGGTTCTGGATTAATCTCACAGGTTTAACAGTTAGTGTTTAGGGGATTTTGGTTTTTAATCTCAGCGTAGATACTTTGTCTTAGTATATTTTAGAAATATCTAAATATTTCTGAGTTTCTAGATATTTTAAACTTAGATACGTAAATTCTACCACTACCTTTAGCCTGGTCTTTACAGCCAAGGGAGAGAAACAAGTCCTTCTAGGAAGTTCTATACAACTATTTAAAGACTAAATTAATTGTATCCTACGAAGGTCCATATACCTCTTTACTAAAAAAGAGGCCAAGATGCTCAGTCAGATGTGCATCTCTTCACAAAAAAAAAAAAAAAAAAACAAACCTGGACTAGAAGAGATGAAGAATATCACAAGTTTTAACATGGCAAGCTCTTATTATTATAAGAGATAAAATAATTTAAAAATTAACATGACAGTGATTCACGCCTCACATTCCTTAAGAGAATCTACACCTTGTTACACACAGTATGCTATAGTGTAATCCACTGCCTGTGATGATCCACAGGCTCGGGATGGTCTCTAAACTATACATGATTCCTAACAGGTTGAAGGAAGGTCTTGATGGTACTCCTGCCTATTAGAAGCAGCTGAGAGGTCTTTTCTATTGTGGAAGGAAAACAGGTAATTGTGAGTTTGAACTGTGTTTTATGCTTCATATTAAACGTCATTAAATGTCTGTGTGGGATACCACACTTCCATAATTAAAATTCTTTCTGAATTAAAAGTAGGTTCAGTTTGGTTTATTCATTCAATGAACTGAGTAAAAAAATGAGCTAACATCACTGATTTCTAAATTCAGTCTTTGTTAATTCAGTTTAATTTTCCTGAGTGTCCACCTGTGGATGAGGAGTAAAAAACTTTGTCCTTGAGGTGGCAGAGTTAAAATAGGAATAATTAGAATAAAAGAGGCATTTTAATGAATATAAACCAACTTGTGCCTCCCATCATATAATTCTAAAGGAATATAAGAAGAAGCTGAGCTGCTAGGGATGATAAGAAACCATAACTCTTATTAAGGAAAACAGATTATATGGTATTTGGAAGTAGATGCTCATAGACTCAGAGTTGTGAATGGCAGATTAGTTTTACTTCATTAAAGTGGACATAATGACTTTTTTTAACTACAAAAGCAGCAAGAAGAATTTGATACATTTGGAAAGAAGAATACTAAATTCTAGAACAAATGATGAGTGAACTCATTCTTTGAATGCATTAATAAAATTGTATGAATAACAGTTTTTTATCTTCTATATTACATACATGACTAACAAAATCAAGGTGTACACATAATAATCTACAGAATATTCACCAAAATAGGACTTTATAAAGCAAATTTTTTCTTACCTAGAGGAAAACTTGCTGCAAACTTTCACATTAGACACATAGGAAAAATCAGCGGTTTTCATGTAAGACTCACAACCAATTTCCACTACTTGGTCACCGTATCTAAAAGTCAGCTGTGAAAATTGAAAAACAAAACCCCCAGCATAATAGAGGTTTCAGTAGCACATTTTCACAGCCTGTGTGGAATGCTCAATGAAAATATGAATGCTGAACACCAGTGCTCAGAAGTTTCCTGGTGGTACTGGTCAGACTGCAGTGTTTACAGAGAACTGCTGTGAACATTACAGAGAAAGAGGATCCCATAGAAGGTATCTCACAACCCAAAATATTGTTTCAATAATTCACTGAGAGCTGATGTATTAAATCACCGTGGCTAAAGGTGATAAATAATTTGGTTTTAAAAATATAAAATGTTTCAGAACATCACTGTGTGAAAGGGGCCTTATTGTAAAATATCACTATACTTATTATTTGAAAGGATTCCTGTGTATCACAGTTTAATTCAGTTAGCTCATATTTCTTTTATAAGAACCTCAGTGAGGCACAAATACACAAATCTTCTGTCTAGTATAATCTGCTATGATTCATAGTTATTTATTTTATGTTAGGCTTATTTTTGCACTATGGAACAAAGCCTCTTGCATGAGTTTTCCTTGGTATTAATATGAAACCGTATTATACAAAAAGATGATAGATTTCTGGGGGTTTGTCTCTTCTTTTTCATGTCACAAAGCATGGTAAAGTCATCCTTAATTCCATAGGAAAACCTCTAAGAGTCATTAGATCACTAATACTAAATTCTGGAGTAAGTCTATTCTTCAGTGACTGTGTAAAATGAAAGAACAAAACACTCCAAAACGAAAGTATGATGATGCCATAATTTAGACTCTTAGAGCATATTTGGTCACTGTTCTTTCTTTTGCCTATATTTCAACAGTCTTCTGTGCCTTTATAAACACTCTTATTTACCTAACATGGCTCTAATCATGTTTTTATATTTAAAAGTCAATACATTTTTCTAAATTATTACCAGCTTAATAAAAATTAATTCAGCCAGTATAAGAAGGCTTCGATTATAAACCCTGCTGTGCATGACAAATGACTCAAATGTTTCTAGGACAAACACTCCAAAAAACTATATATTTGCTCAAGCAAACAAAAGGAAACACCGTTCCTGTATTTTGAGGTAACCAAATGAACACATATTTTAGTGCTTTTATGTAATTAAACAAATTCCATACTGAAGTGCCATGAGATTTACCTACGTATATATTGAGAACTGATAATACCAGTATTAAAGCAGGAATGATTTTATTTCTGTATCTAACAACAAAATATTGGACAAACTCCACAATTAATATAAACAAAGTGATCATATTGTATTCCATTTTTTCACCTAATGTAAGACTTCGATCTCCTAAAAGCAGCTGACACAGGGATCTGAATTTCATTATATAAACTATCTAGTTTTTAAAAATCTGTCATCAAGTCAGTATCTTTTTTTCTTCCAATTTTGGTATTTCTCTGGAATAAATAGTTCAGATTATATTCTCCGTTGTAAATCCCAAAGTCATTAAGCTAACCTAAAAAGAATGTTTAAAGTTTCTCAAAAGAAAAGAGAGCAGAAAGTTACCTCCAGAAAACCAACAAGTAGATTAATGTAATTATTTTTTTATTATTCAATTACATGTTGATGCCAGAAATAACAATGCCTTTTGTTTTCTACAATGATACACAAAAATTTATCATACTCTTTATCATATCTCATTCTTTGGACAAGCAAAGTAGGATCAATAAGAAATTATTTGTGATTGGGGGGCAGGTGGTAAAACCAATGGTGTTGCTGATAAAACATTGAATATATCCTGATGTCAACAGTTTTCCAAACAAAAATGTGTAAGTTGTAATTAAAAAATTCTCCTGAATTCAGGAAGGACCCTATGTTCTTATATGCCAGGTGTCCTGATTTTTCATTACAACCCAAGTGCCATATGCTGGTGACTTCAGTTCCAAGTATCCCTAAAGGGACAGCAGCAATTCAAAACAAAAATACTTCCAACGTCAGCCATTTGGATTTAATAATTTATTTACTTTTAATTTTATTTTTTTTTTTACAAAACATTCAGCCTACAAATATCTTTATCCACCATTTATCTCTTAAATTGATGCAGTGGTTTGGTATCCAAAAACTTCTGGTTAGCTTGCCATGTCATGCTATTAGTGTGAAGATTTTTTGAGTTCATGGGAAGACTGAACATTCAGAGTTCTGGGTCAGCCAATTCGAGATTTGCAGATTGTGACAAAACACATATTTACAATTGCTTGTCTCTGTGCATCTGTCGCTGGTCCTTGTTGGCATCAGTATATTAGGCAAAGCAGTAAGAGCCATAATGAGCTGTTCCCATATTTCAAGTTACTCAGGCAAATCTTTTGCATAAGGTGGTAAGTGGCGCCTTTGATGGCAGTTTACATTCTGCCTCATTACAAAGAGATGACTAGCTCAAATAGAAGAAAGCTATGAGATCTCCCTTTTGTTGGTTAAGAATTGATTCAGGATTGTAGTCTTGTTTCAAATATTTAAAAGTCAAAAGAGAAAATTCCTTTCCCCAGGCCCAGAACTCCGTTAGAGCTAAGCATTTATTAGATGAGAGATGCTTATTATAATCACTTTCTAACAACTTGTTCAGCAATTAAAATCAATCATGCTGTTTAATTCCTCTTAATTTAGATACTTTAGATATGTTACATATGAAACTCTTCCTTCCAAACTTGATTAGCTGTTTTTAATAATCTTCCTTACTCTTGAATACTTCACCATGCATAATTTTACTGTTTTCTTCTCTCACATCTATTTTTATTTCAGTGGAATCTCAGGTCTCAAGATGTACAGTACATATTCTGCTCTCCTCTGTGGATTTTTAATCCACCTCTCTTCACATTCTAGCCAGACACTCTGGACTACCAAAACTGTACAAATGTCAGTTATATTTATGAAGGAGAAAAATCTATCTATTTGCAAAATTCCTATTATTATAGCTTTCATTCTAAAATGCCACTGAAATTCCAAACCATTGCATGCAAATCTTCTTGTATGCTTTGGTAGTTGTCCTTATTAATTTATTAATTGTAATTCCTCTTTTTCTATTGAACCTAATGAATCCTTTAACACTAAATTCCACAAACTTCCTCTTGGCACTCAGTTATGCCTTTGAAACTGAAGGTTGGATTTCAGGCCCAGCCACAGTAGTCCTACAATTGGGTGAAATAGTTGAAGAGCTGAAGACTCCTCTGAGATGTCTTCTCCCTCCTTCTGGGGTGATATGGACCTTGAGAGAGTAGTTTTTCTCCTGCAAGTTCTACCCGTCACCAGTCTTGTCTGACATAATACAAGAAATTGGGGATTCTAGTCTAAGTTTTGCGAAAAGCATGAGCCTACACTGTGTGACAGCCTAGATTCAGAACAATTTCTAGTTTCAGAATCAAGGCCCATATTACCATGACATTACAATTAAAAAAAAAGAAAAGAAAAGAAAAAGAAAAAAATAAAGGCTTAAACCAAAAAGGAAACAGCTGAAGCATATGAAATGCAAACTGTTAAGTAAGCTTTCATTTCAATAATATCCTCTTTTTCTGACCTTTTCCCATCCAGGTCTGATAATCTCTTAGATGGTATTAGAGATGGCCAAAGGCTGTAAGATTTATCTGAGATAGGATATTACAGCTGCTAAAACCTGGAACTACTTTCTTCAGAAAAATGCAGAGAAAAGGAGAAAGAAGAACTGCAAAGATTTTTTTTTAAAAAATATCTATCTTCTGTCTCCAGGGCTTATTGCTACTTGCAGGTCGAAACACAGATACAGCAAACAGTCTGAGCAATCTCTTCAAGTCCTGATACACTCACACCAGCATTATGTAGCTTATGATATTGCTTTCCCATGTCAGGACCAAAATTGCAGTCATCACCAACTACAGCACATGATTTTTAAATAGAAGACAAAACCAGATGGAAATGATGAACACTCTCAAAACAGATAAAATCTATTTATTTTTAACTAATATGAACAATACAGACTTTCCCTCCCCTGTGCCAAGAACACTGCACAGATAAATTCACTGATATTATGTGGGGGGGGGAAGGAGGAAAGGAGTGGGATGAGGAAAGAAAAAAAAAAGATAAGAGATGGAGTGAGTCCACAGGTTCAGGTGTTCTTCAGTATTATAGAGAAAATCTATGATGCCTGCTCAGGTTAATATTGTTTCTAAAATGTCACAGTATTCTGGGATCATGGCAACAGAAGTTGAGCAACACAGGATTTAGATAATCCTAGATTCAGAATCAGAGGGCTGGAGGAGATTGTAAGAGGTTATCCAATTTATCTCCATATCTCTAAGGAAAAATCGGCTTTTGCTGCATCATTTCTCAGTGCCTTGCCTTGCCTGTTCTTAAGCATCCTCCTCAGACTGACACTGGACCCCAAAACTACCTATTTTTGCTTGTTACTGTTCTTGCCACTAAAAAACTCTCCCTAATATTTTATCAGAATATATTTTAAGTGCTTGCCATGTGTTCTAGCCATTATGGAAGCAGATAACAGATACTTTTCTTCCCCCTAGCAACAGCCTGTTTGCACTTTTCTTTTTCTCCTTACAGTTCTTTTCCAGGTTAAACAAATCTAATTCTTTGACTTTTTTTTTTTTAACCTGATTTTCCTAGATTCTTGTTTGATCTTATAATGCTTCTGGGAATACCCATCAAGTATGCCACAATTTTCCTGAAAATGCTAAAATCCGGCTCAGGATGAGTTTCATCAAGTTAATTTTGAAACATGTATCTGGTTTTTGCAAGTTATTAGTGCCTTCCAATCTTGTTTGCCAGCACAGAGGTTAGGCTCACTGCCTCTGGTCCACATTCCCAAAGCCTGACAGCTTCATTTTCTTTCACAGTATCCCCAAACACAACCACTTCCGACCCTGCTCATCACCCATTAGATCTCTTTGCCAGTTGATTGATTCATTGATCCATTTCAAATGTAATTTCCCAGCGCAATCTGTGGGGCAGATCAGGAGTCTTTCTTGCTCAAACACAAACTCCTTGTTTCTGAATTTGCAGAATTTATTTGGGTGTGTTTCTGAGACTGAGTTTGACTTTCCATAACCAAGAAAAATCTCCAGGCACTGCACACCCAATGTGTGTGTGCTCCTTTCCCACATGCTTGTGTCACACGTGCCTTATTTTCATAGCAGGCACACAGACACGCCTAAGCACAAAAAGAAAAAAGTGATGGTTTTTCCCTAACCTAACAGTTCTGTAATAATTAGTCAAAAAAGTGATCTCAGTCAAAGAGCAGGAAATATCTCTTTTTCCCCCTCCATTTACAAAAAAAACAAATATAAACAAATAAAATTGAAGAGAGAACATTCTGACTGAGTAATAAGGCAAAATGAAGGGGAGGAAAAGGACAGATGTGAGAACCTTCATTCATCTACTGAAGCAGGAGAATATGTACCCCAATATATTTAGTGTACTAGTAGAGGTATTGAGATGTAGGAACTAATCTTCAGGTCTCAATTCCAGTTGATAACCTAGAGCAACTCAGAGTATCCTAATCTTCTGATTTTAATCATCAATCTGTACCTCTAAATATGATCTACACGTCAGCACTTTCAGGAAGTTAACATTATCTTTTTCAGGGCCAAAATATAAATATATATATCAAAAAATAAATATGAGACTGAAGTACTTTTGTAAGGAAATGTATAAGCTAAATACCAAAATTGTCTTACTTTTAAGATAGAGTGCTTTTGTCACCAGTTTTACCTTTAGGCTGATCCACACATAAATATATTGCATTAATTAAGTAATTTTTGTCAAATTAAATTACTTTTATAAGACACTATGATCTAGAATTTAGTAGAATGTTTCATTTCTGTATAAGGACTGAAGTGTCTTCTCAATCAAAATCAAACAGCATAGTATATACAACTTTATCATTACAGTTAGTGATGATGTGACCGAGAGCCTATGGGTAAGGAATAGGAGGATGGAAAATAAAGGAGATGTCATACTGGGTGAATTCTACTGATGACCCAGCCAGGATGACAAGTTATCCTAGGCAATTAGGATTATTTATAGATCATTGGCCCTTGTCCTTATGGGAGATTTCAGTTTGAGAATATCATACCACTGAGATAAGCAGATCTTGGAAATTCTAAAGTTTTTAGGAGAAAATTTCTTGTTTTCTGGTAGTCAGTGAGCCAACAAAGAAATACTAGAACAGCTTTCCTAAAGAGGTGTCCAGTGCCCTAAACCTGCCAGTGCTTAAGAGATATTTGGACAATGCCCTTAATAACAGGCTTTAACGTGGTTAGCCCTGAATTGGTCAGGCAGTTGGATTAGATGATTGTTGTAGATTCCTTCCAACTGAAATTATCCCATCCTGTCCTATCCTGTCCTATCTTATTTTCATATTACTGTATAAACATAGTAATAGCATAGTAATACAATATAAATAACTAAATACAATAGTACCAGTTAGTATAATGATATAGGTTTGAAAAGATATAACATATTAATAGTAAGACCGTAAGCAGCCAAAACCAATCACACAAGGGCACTGTTCTTAGGAAATCTGTAATTATAGGATGCTAATTTCATCCTGTTACTGAAACATTTGGTATGAGTAGTGTAACTCCTCTGGAGAAGGGTAGCAAAACAAAAGCCAGGAGGTAAAGCTGAGATTAAATCTCAAAGAAAGGACATGTCATCTTCAGAAGATAACTGAAACTTTAGGACAAAGATTCCCAATGAGACCATCAAGGGAGTCAATCTCTCATTGTGTCCTGGTGCTGCCATTGGACTACCTAAAATGATAAAGAGAAGTAGGCCTGAAGCTGCTTGTTGAAAGGTTATCCAGTAAGTTTCCTTAGGTATCATTAATCAATAAATCACAGTTCCCACCTAAACATTTTAGAGATACCTGAAGGTGCAGGCCTTTACTGTTCCTTCTATTTGGTATCAGCTATCTCCCGCTTCACTAACTCACCTCACACCCTTTTGCCACCTTGCTTGATATGACCTTTGACATGACTTACTAATCCATGCTGCACTAACAGCATTTGTTTTATAAAAAAATTTGCAATAAAATAAAAAATTTGCAAAAAAAATTTGTAAAAATTTGCAATTTATAATAAAATTTGCAAATAAATTTGGTCTCAGTTGTCACAAGGACTTTCTGGTCAGAGAAAAATTTTTTTTGGTAATGAGAACAATAAAGTAAAAAACATAGAGATCAGCTCTCTGAAAATCCTTCTGACATCCACAAACGTTAGTGTTTTGTAAGCTGTGAAATATATTGATTCGAGAGATATACATTCAGGAGCATAGCAGTTTATTATTATTATCTCTTCTTTGACATTGCTGCTGAATGATGTCTCCCAAGACACTGCATACATATACAACTATACATGTATTTCACCCTTAAAACGCTTTATCATTGTGTCTTAACTTTTAGCTCTCTCCTGAGAAACCATATATATGAGATTACTTCATTCTTCAGAGTCAAAGAAGTTTTAAGCAAATAGCTTGAGTCTGTTATCACATACTCTGTATTAATAAAAGTATTTTATAAAGATCAAGCTCAAACAAAAATCCATATTTTCTTTCTCCAACAGTATTTTGTAAATGCCTGCCCAGCTTCTTTTCCAATATATGTTCAGGTGCCATAAATTTGAAAGAGTCATGTCAAAGGAGAGTAGAATTCTGTTTTTCCTCAAAATAGAGTTGCAGGGAGATTATTTTTTTTACTATTTACAGGTGAAGCCTCAGAGAAGGAAACCAATGTTGATTTGTTTTCAAACTAACTTTGACACCTACCTGCAGAAACAATGTGCTAGAGTTAGACGCTACTTTAGAGAAACACAAAATACAAAAGAAAAGACAAAAGTGAGTGAGAAAGGTACCTTCTTACAATGTCTTCTCCATTCCAACACGGGAGTCCATCTGCAGCTGCCAACTCATTACCACACAGCTGATCAGCCAGGCCGCCGTAAAACGCCCTGTAGAGCCGGAGGTGGCTGATAAATTCTCTGCAAAGGGGAACATGGGAAATAATTGACAGTGTCAATCAATAGCACTAAGCAGAACTGCTGTTACGTGTTTCTACAAGAAGATAAAGAATGTGCTTATTCTTTTACTCGTCATAGGTTCCAATGACTTTTTAAATCAATTTGTCAATTTCCGATTAGATAAGTTTGATTCTCTCAGATACACTTCAGTAGGTTAGAAAGCTAATACTCTCATTGGTCCAAGTTTAAAAAAAAACCAAACAAAAAACCAAACTTAACTTTACTCATGCTCTGGAACAGGAATTATTTTCCTCCAACCTGAAGTTTTCTTGCATACTTGTGATACAGTTTTCAATGTTACACTTATAGAAATATACCAAAAAATGTTCCAAAACCAAAAAACATAGCAAATGAAAAAATAGGTGTGTATAAATAAGTCATCTGTTTTTAAAAAGTGCTATCAACTAGTCCCTTACTCAGTGTTACAAATACTACAAAGATTGTTTAACTGTTAAAGTTATGGAACAACTCAGATTTAGTTAAGATGCGTTTAAGATGCAGGTGTTAAAATATTTAGTGGATATTTAAATTACTGTCTGAAAATTACATCAGTTTTATCATGTGCTACACTGGGCAGGTTATAAATTATTTATTGCTATTTTAAATATTTTTCAAGATGCCCAGAGCTAATGATAAGGTTTTGTATTTAAATCAAAACAAATGACTTTTTAGTTAGTATGTTTGTAACTGGATTATGATATTTATGTTTATAAATTGTTTGCTTCTGTATTGAAAATCTCTTCCTGGGAGAGCGATTCCTGCTGTGAAAAATTAAAATATTTATTCATTCTGATTTAGAACATCACACTATACTGAGTTATCTATGACCTGCAGGCACAAAGAAAGGCATTCATTGCTCTGTAAGCCAGCAAGCTTTATTTTATGTTAACTTCTTATATGGTGTCTGGAGTTGTGAAAAAATACCAGAAATATTCTATGTATTTCCCTACATTTGATTAACGTAGGCCTAAAAAGGCATAAGGAATTAAGTTGTTAGTACTGTTGACTCCAAATTAAAACAGATGAAACATGGGCAATTATATGCAGTCTGTAATTTAAAAAGACACGTGTTCTTTCTTGCAATTGTAGGGCAAATATTTTACACAAACCACAGTGATTTACATTTACTATGCCTATTAAATGTGATATGAGTTCCCTACTGAGTCTAAAACAGTAGTTCTGAAAACCTCAGATAGGGTCAATTTTAACTATGCATCATATAATTGCCTATATACAATATACTTTAAATATATAAATATGATTCATCCACACTCTCCCGTATCTTATATTACTCCATCCCCAAAACTGCATTCAGTATGTACAGTATGTTTGCACTTTTCCTTCATTTCCCATTGAGTGGGATTGATTTTGATTTTGTTTATGCTTTGGGTTTACATTCTGGATGAAAATTAGTATTTAGACAGTCCTCTCATAGTAAAGAGTTTGAATTTCTTCTCCTTCACAATCAATCCATGTATAATAGAGACATTGAAATAAATACAGCTAACATAATGTATTGTGACAAACTGCATTCCAACAGAAAGGTCAGTTATTCAATTTATTGGTAAATACATCCTGAGACAAAGCTGAAGTTAACACAGAAGTAATGACTGATTTCAGCCCCTGTTGATGTCTGACCAAAGTAGTTAGAAAGGCAGATGGTATGAATGTCAATTTTCACATCATCATCTTCTAGACCAGATAGCATGTAATTATAGGCAGCCGAGCACAAATGTGCAATTACAGTCAGTTGAAGCTGCAGATATCGTTTATTTGGAAATGTTCAATTTTTTTTACACTTTTAGTCTCCTAGTAAAAGCTGTCTGCAATGTTAAGTTCCAGAGGACAATACACTTTCAAGTTTGCATGTTACTATGAAGGTTCTGTGTAGAATTGTTGTTAATTCATCTGATGATTTTTGGTATCAATAGCACAGAGAAATTTGCATTTTGTCTTGCACCACATACTGCCAGAAAATACCAGCTTAGGTCTGATGGCAAAAATAATTTAGGAAAAGTTCAGGCAGAGGCAACCAATATGCACTTCGAAAGGTAGCCTTTCACCTGGAGATGCATTTGAAAAATATCAGGAAATTAGGGAACTCTTGAGACTTACATATTTAACGGAGTCTTTTTGTTCATTTGTTGTCCCCAAGATAACAGTCATCAATAAGGTCTAAACGGTTTGGGAGAAGTCTGTTGTTTTCTGCTAAAGCCTGTGAAAGATGCTGAGAGCAACCTGCTGCCAGAAGCACATGGGAGGTAAATAAAGTGGAGTCAGACTCAGAGAACAGCACTTCCTTACACGCCGGCTGCAAGCATTCGCTGAAATCCCTCTTCCATGAGAGGAATTATTAGAGTTGCCATGGGAATATAAAATCAAACACAAAGTGGTTGCAACTAATAAGGAAGGCAGGGATCCAGGAGGCAGCAAGTGAAGGTGATGGCAACTATGAAGCTGTTAAACAGAAATCTATGTCAGTGGGTCTCAAATTTCCCCTGGTCCTGCGTGCCTGTTGCATGCCATAAAATGTTTCCAGCATCTCAAGCAGGGGGAAGTCATGGGAAAACAACATTGCTTTGTGCTGCCCACTGCCTTTGATGCCCCTTAAGGTCTTCTTTTGGGCAATACAGACACCACTTATTTTGAAACAAGAAACTGGATTGAGTGATAGTTTAGAATATGGTTTCATGTTTGAATAGGAAAACATCAAGAAGTTGCTTAGCCACACAAAAGAGAGAAAATGTGCCAGTGTAACAGGTATTGCCTAATGAAATTCTGTGCTGTCTAAAGCAAACTTGTGTTTTGCATCTCTTTCCTTTCCCACAATGTTCTCTAAATCTTGTATTTTGGTGTTGCTTTTTTTTGTCCACTACATGGAACATGAAGGACCTTGCACTAACTAGAATGGTCTGCCTTTGAAGCTCAGAGGCACTTTTTCTTCTCCAGGCATCAGGAGTGAGCAATTATTCCCTGCAGTTCTCTCACTTCAGTTTCCTTGGCCATTGCAAACTGAAATAATAGGAAAACGAGGACAAAGAAAACCTTTCTGTATTTTGGCAAACACTGCGATAGAAATTAAATTTCTGGTTTTAACTTTGTACTTTATTTGCACAACAGGGCCTTTAATCTCAAATGTAATACTATCCTTACTTCCTACAGTGCAATTATTTCTTACAGTTATTAAGATTCATTTGTCCAAAGATAGCTTGGCCTTTCAGATGCCCTCAGCTGTCCAAGATAACTGCAGAAGGCTGGAATATATGATATAATTTGCAGGACACCTGCATCCTTCTTGGCAGCCGCAGATCAGTTGGGAGACCCTAGGGTATCCTCAAGTGGCACTGGATGCTTGCAGTTGTGTGGAGACTGAACTGAGTCCTCCTCCCGTAGAGTCTAACAGCAGCTTAAAGACTGAGCTCTTAGGCAGTTAGGCAAATTCTACCCTGTAATGCTCCGCCAGCTATAAATCAATTATCTTAAGCCTTTGTAGTCAACTGAAATCGCTACATAGTAGCAAAGAGCCAGACACAACAAAATCAGCTGGACTTGCTTGAATAAGAATTTCAAGATTTAACCATAAACTCTTAGTTTTCTCATTTTTCACAGTAGAAAGGTATATAAGAACAGCCCTTTTTTTTTCCTGTCTGATCTATATATAAATAGTCTTCTGATAAAAGTCACAATCACTTGTTGAAAAATTTAATAATTCCTGCTGATGTGCAATTTAAATGTAATTTGAAAATTTACACATAAAAATAGAGTGAACATTCATATTTTACCAATGTTACCCACTCTTTTAAATATTTTAAACCACACTAAACTACTCTGGTCATATGTTGGTTATTTCAGAAAACAAAATCTAGTAATAAAATTACTCTTTCCAATGTGTAACAGAGCAGGTTGTGTTGATGAAATGTTTCTTTGCAGTCTTTATTTATTCTCTAGGAATGCATGCCATTGCACTGAATATAATCTATTCTTTGGAGGTTCCTTCCGGCCTGGACGATTCTATGATTCTATTTTGTAAAATTAATGGCTTACTTTATTTTTTCTTTCTGGCTGTAAAACTAATGCCTTACTTTCTTCTGCTGGTGAGGGTTTCTTCACTGTCTCTTGAGAATATCTTCAATCCTTGATTATCTTTGTTCTGATCAAAGGAGCAACCTGGAGACTGAGTAGGCTTCCTTACAGGAGGACCACATACCTTGTTCACCTAAAAAAAAAAAAAGCCACAAGAAAAAGGAGAGAACGTATGTAAATAAAAATTATTATGTATCTCTCAATTCAGTTTAATTCTATTTTAATAAGAAAGAAAGTTCTATGGACATTAAGCTAAGAAAAGCACCAGTAAATTCTCAACACTATATCCATAATGAATGCAGTAAACACATAACTAGTCGTTTTACAGTAAAAATAACCCAAACAAAATCACTCTTTTTGAAGAAATACCAGGGGTACAAGCTAATCATCACATGTATTTTATTAGTTGTGGCTTTTTTAATTTCTGTAAGGCAAGTGCATTGCTATGCAGACAGTAACAGTAGCCTCAGAGAACAAGAACTGTGGCATATTTCAATTTTTTTCTCTATTATATGCCAATCACATTTTTAATATGCATTGAACTTTGTGATTTCTTTTGGGGTTGATGAATTATTATGGCATGTTCAGCACAGTTACCCAGGGCATATAGTGAACAGTTAGCATGGTGGAAACTTGCATTACAACTTTGCAAGATGTAAATTTAATGATCCAAGATGTAAGTTTAATGATTTGGACCATAGATTTTGAAAATATCAAGGGAATTTATATTTCTGGCTTCAGAATTCAGATACAAATTCATGTGAACTCCCATTTTCCTCTTTGCAAAATGTGATACTGAGCATTTTGCACAACAGAGGATATCAATTAATGTTCATAGCTCATTATTCTTCCTAGTCACTGAATAAAAATAATTAGGGCATACATATTTATTAAATAAAAGATACTTCATGCTGGGGATCACATAAGACATGCTATTGAGCAGACTGAAGAGCACATATCTTGTGTAAGCTAGCACACATGCGTTACTGAAAAACTAATACTGTATGATTTATGAAAAGTTGGTTTAATGGGTAGTCAACTTTTTTAAAAGAAAAAGGGAGAGAGGAGATTGCTGTTGGCTCTGACACAGGATCTGACTTTTGAAGCAGAAACATAGTCAAAATGCGACCATGAGAAAGAGGAAAGGATGCATTTATATATGCTGTTATATATCGTGTTGCAGAGTTTTAAGTATCGTTGTAGAGTCAGTTAGTAAATACATTTGAAATTTAAAATAAAATGAACGTATCTGCATGGTGTAAGGGGTGATAATGTAAGACTCACTGAATGTACTTGTTTAGGCCAGTCAAAAAAAGAAGAAAGAATCAGGATTATTACTACATATGAATAAGCGTTCAATTTATGAATTGAAAATGACAGTAAAGCTGAAAGTGAATAGTCCTTTTTGGGTGCAATTCATATGTCTTAATTTAGGCATTCAGATTATAGCTTGAATCCCTTTCAAATGAGGCGTGTGAGTTTATCTGCAAGATAATTGTCCCTGGACATATGGCCAATGTCCTTCAAGGGACTTAATGGGATATGCTTTAAACATCACTTGAATCACCATTTCTTATCAGAAGCAGTCCCTCCTTAGAGATCATTTGTTGTTGTCCTCATTTGTTGTTTCAAATTTCCCCCATTCTTCAGAGCACATTATCCTATGTCCTTCACCAGATAAACTGGACTCCCATTTCCCCTCTGTAAGCCTCTACACTCTTTGTAGGCTTCACCCATCCTTGTGCAAGTTGGCCCCTTCAGTGCTGGCCTTTCAACAAGCCTCTGCAGCAGTCTATCCCATCAGCTTCTCTACACCAATTTAGTGCAGATCTACCAGAGACAAAAAATGATGCTTTTGTCCTTTTACTTGTCTCACTTTGTTCATATTCTATTATGTTCACTGATGGGACACAGGGAGCGTTACACTTGTGATCACCTTTCAGGACAAAGCAACCGATGTTTTCGGTTACCTAAGTTCCAGCTTACCATAGACTCTGCAACAACTCTTTATCTTATCAAGAATAAAAACAAGGGTTTAAGACAGTGGGAGTCAGATGCAGATGTCTGGGAAGGAGGGTCTGTCTTATGACAGGTGTGGGTTACATGTGTAGGTTGTTGTAGGTTATAGGCACCTAAGCTGTCCAGGCACCCTCAGAGACTGACTGCGGAGTGGGAGCCTGTGAGAGGACGAGTAACATGTTGGAGACGAGTCACTGGCTAATAGAGACCCCAAGCAGATAAGTGTCAGTCCTTTGGGTCAGGGGAAAAAATGGTAAAAAAAACCCTGGCTCCAGTTACAGTAAACCAAAAAAAACCCACAAGGATTCAGCTGCACTAGAAAGGCAGGAGAATCCACAGCTATCTATATTTCTTGAATTTACAAGAAAACTCACTACATTTTACTCTAAAACAAACAAATGAAGTAAATCAATAATTTTTACAGTCATAGTGGCTTGGAATATGGATGATATTTGTTTTATATGTGTTATACAATTACTTCAAAATAATGTCTAATGACCTTTCTCTCTATTTATTCTCTTTGTGTGAAGGTCCTGAGAAATGCATTGTGCAATACTGGAAAATTTGCATTCACTGATACATTTCAAAACAAACCTGAGTTTCAAATATAAAATCTTTCTTGAAAAATTAATCTTGGTTAAACTTTACATATATATAAATACCGTAAAATCTAGTCACTATGTGAAATATCTTTTTAAGGATGGAATTTTTTTTTCCAAAAGCCATTTTTGGAAAATTCAAAACTAGCATCAGTTAAATGATAAAAAGTGTTTGTACACACCACACACACTTCTGCCATTTCCAGAAAGTGCATTATAGTAATGATATTGCTGAAAACTCCGTTCTGCTAATGACAGCAACACCTCTCAGAGCTGAAAGTTTGCTCGCCATTCTTTAGCAAAGTCACTTACTTCTTCAGACATCGTTTCTGCTGCATGAGACACTTTAGCATGCACAATGATATTGTCATCATCTCTGTTATTATATCTCTGATATTTAAGCCCCTGGAACCACTGACTGACTGGCTTTCTGTGGTGTTAGTTCTTTTTGTGTTTGGTGAACTGCACTTGTATCACTATGCACAGCTGAACCCAATCTGTCTTATTTTTTAACTGTTTTTGCCTGTCACTTTTATGTCATGTTTAAACCATTAACTATGTATGCATGCCAAAGGTACGTTTGCTTCCCTCACTGACCCAGTCTTCATTGTCACCCAGTTTCTTCTGTAAAGAAGGCTTTTATCTTGTCTTCAGGTGCCTGTTCTGTCTGTGACCCAACTAATTTAGAAACAAAAAAATATCAGTGTCTCATTTCCCAATACAGGGCTGTTGATAGTCTAAAAAAGAGATAAATACACTTTTCATAATGTCTGCTTTTTTTTGATGCTTTTGCTAGGTGCCCAGGAATGGAGCACATGGCATCAGTGTAATGCCTCTTAGTTGTATTTCACATGTTTTCTGAAGAAGTTCAACTATATCTGTTAGCTGCATTGTTCCTTAATTATTAGTCTTCGGGCTGCAAAATTAACCTTCCAAGTAAAACTTCATTCGGCGCTATTACCATCAGTCTTGAGAGACACAGACTGGAATCATAACTTTGAGAGAAGGGGAATGTTCTCACTAGATCTGACACTAATGATCTAACATTCTGCAGAAAAAAAAAAAAAAAAAAAAAAAAGAAAAGAATTCTTGCTATCTTCCAGTTTCACTGAAGGGGCATTGCCACTGAATGCTTCCACAAACTGAGCATTTTTCTTGGCTTCAAACACGAAATCCTAAAAGAGAGTATAAAATGATTCTCAAAGGGAACTGAAAATATCCTTAGAAAAGTGAGGCTACAAAATCACCAAAAAAATTATTCAGCAGAGAATTACACATCTCACTGAATTTCAGGAAGACTGCTATAAAATTTTAAAACATACAAGACTCAGCAACCTACTAGGGGTTTTTTTGGTGGGGTTTTTTTTGTGGTCAAATGGTCTTAAATACTGCACAATATTTAAGAGCAAAAAGAGAAACCTCAGAAAATTATAAAACTCCTGATTTTCACAGTTCAGACAAAAGTATTGTCATTATACTCAGCATGCTGTTATTATGCACAATTTGTATGCCACAGTATGATGACTGGGTTAATTAAAAGCTCTTGTAATAACCATGCAGTTAAATTGCAATTAGTGCCACACATGAACTTTATGGCAGTTTGATTTTGCTTGGTGCAATTCCGTAGAATGTCTACTTATGGTTACTTACAGTTGGAGCATCAAAAACCTTTACATTTACACCAGCCTGGACAATGATGTGAGTATCATATCAATAATAGTGGGATACTGTCCTCTAAGTTCACACACTTGATAGGAGAAATCAGCCACTTCCTTTGGTTAGCTTTATTTTTTTTCCCACTATAGAAATGGTTCTTCATGACCTCAGCATTTCTACTGGAATTTGATTTTACATCAAATGACTGAAGCAAACTGAAGACATGGTCCTGTGGTGCACTTTCGAACTAGATATACCAAGTCTTAGTGATTAACTATGCCATAATTTTAAAACGCTGCCACTCTGCCAGGAATCCCAAGGCTCTCTGCTCCACTTTGGACCACAGGTTGTTGTGAAATACACTGAGAAGATGAGCATCCTCTAATCTTGCAGTGTGTCTGTAGTCTATTCACTTATTCTTTCTGCTGTGCATAGAGTAACAGGGAAGAAAACATCTCTCTGGATATAAACCTTCTTGTGCTTAGACTCAGCTCTATCTGGGAACCAGAATCAAGAGTAGGAAAATTGCCCTTTCATTTATGTTTAACTGTTTCAAGCTTCTTTTGGCAAGTTTACCATGTACTGTAAGTTTTTGATACATATATATGCAGGAATTCCTCTAAATGAGGTATGTGTCAAGCATTCACTAGATTATGACACAGTTGCTCAGACCTGTAAGCCATTGGTGTTGCTGTGGTCCATACAGGCATTTAAAACTGCTTTATTTAATGCATGCTTTAGTTAGTGATTAATCTAGTGGCTTTTGGTAGTAGCTATCAGATCACAAATTTGTCACCAACCCTAACAGTTAAATCCTCTCAAACACTCAAGAGCAAATGGGCAGCTGAAGTCTAGTATCAGTAAAACAAAGCTAGAACAAGAAGGCAGGGATGGACTGGTTGAAAATAAATTTGTTACAAAAAAAAAAAAGAAGTCGTAAAGTTAATTTTATTTTATTTTCTAGGAGTACATAAGGGAATACGTCCTTCAAGAAATAGATTTTCAGAGAGTCACAAGCATTTCCAGCAACAGACTACTAATCAAACTACCCAAAACAGTTGGGGTAGTTTTCATGCAGGAAAACAATACATTAAATGTTTATGAAAGTTTACTAGATTCAGGTCACTTGCAAGTGAATGTGTAAGACTTTCAGGTAGGTGCCTGCATGTGAAAGCACAGGAGAAAATGAAGATCAGTACAGCATTCTCTTTTTTGCCCCTCATTCTGCCAGCCAGCCTCTGCAAGCAGCGCAGGAGAGGCTTTTCCATCACCAGGCAACACAGAGGTTTCACACTTCTGATCATGTAAGCAGGTGAAGCTGAAGATTTCTCAAAGTAAGATTAGCTTCTCCTTTTAACTTGTAATAATCTCCAGCTGAGCTCCTGCTGCAGGAGCCAATATGTACCTCGCACTCGGTGCTGGCTTTGCTGGTTTGTTTTCTTCTGATCAAACCACAAGAGGGTGTACCAGCATTTCGGTATTTTCAAGCACTTAATTATCATCTGCTGCTTGCAACAGTTGCTTATTCAATATCAAACGTCTGTTGCAAGGAAAAACATATTTTGATATGTGAGCACGTGCACACATGCGTGGAAGATTAAAGTATTCCACACTGAGACAAAATTCAAGTTCTTGAAAACGACGAGAGCAAGTATTTGATTCAACCGAAAAAGACATTTATGTGACTATCTTAGGAAAGAGCAGCAGAGTATCACCAGTGTTTACAACACAGGGAACTCGTGCAGAAATTGTGCATCATTTCCTTTATTTTTTTTGTAAATTTTGTGTTCTTTATCTGTGAGTAGTTGTCTCTTTTTCAGCTGTAGCCTCAGGACACCTGGCAATACATCTTAGGCATCCAGAACTCCAAACAAGCTCTAGAGTTAGTAAGTAAATGGCAACTTACAATTTTATAAATTTCATACATAAGTTTAATGCTTACATAAATTATTAAAAACTCAATTTATAACCAACTACAAGACAAATCTTAAATGGACTTGCCAAATAATGGTAGTTTCAAAGCATTTTTATTCAAAATTGCAATTAAATGCTCAGGTGATACATGAAAAAGTGTGGTTATAATCTTTTAAGTGAGATAGAGTTGGAAATGGTTTCAAGCTCAAGAAATAAACAATCCAATTCAAAACAACCTTGTTAAATGTAATAGTTTGTTGCACACCCAATGAGGTGGTATTGAGCAAAGATAAATGCAAACTGCGGATGTACAAAATGCAGGAAGGTGGCAATAACCTCATTAGAAAAAAACACAGGATTACATGTTGCAAAAAAAAAGGAAAATAATCTTCTGTGATATATAAATCAAAATACAACTTGGAGATACTGAACTAATTATTTTACTCTGCTTGGCGCTACTGTAGCATAAGAGCCATTACCTTACACCTTTTTGGGGAATTCTACAGTCAAGACGGAGGACCAAGGAAGAGACATATGCTAAGAGTTTGCAAACCTTTTTTTTTTTTTTTATCAGCAATTTTTTTAATATGATTTTTCCAAAGACTGCTGTCCAAGCTGGTCGATTCTGGGAGCCACAGTCCACAACTTTCCTGTGACTGAGACTCATATCCTCCTCCTACCACTCCACCTACCAAAACCAGTGCTCTAGCCCAAGTTCTTAAGACTGTTCTCATATCTTACATTTTTTAATTATCTCTGATTTCCTTCATAATTTTGCATGTTCTGGCTGTAAAATAAAGTCTAATAGCCCATTAAATGAGTTACTTAATATGTTTTTAATTTGTGTCTTCTGTTCTTTAATTACTAAAACCTTAAATGATTTTAATTCTGCTGCTCCTTTCATGAGGGACTAACAGTCAGCAAGTCTGGCAGTAAAAATAGTTTCTCCTTCTGAATGGGGGTGGGAGGGAAGGAAGTGATTTTTTTTTTTTTTTTAATGGCTTAATGTCAGGGGAAATCCTAATGTTCTCAGCCAAGTTACCCTGCAGCCAGAATACAACACTGCCAGTTCAAACTCTTCAAAGGCAGTTCAACAAAACTGCTTCTTGTGAGAGGCTGCCAGCTCCCCCGATCCAAGTCTGCTTCAGTGGATGCCAAGGTGTTTCATTTATGTTCAGTAAAAACAGTCTGTGGTTCTCCTCTGAAAAGCAATTATATAAAACCGGCAGTAGCCCCTTCCAAAGATCAGCTGCCTGTGTGTAGTTAGACTGATTTATCTATACTCTCTAGTGGTTAAAATATATTTATTGCTCCTTGCTTCTGCACCCTGCAAGTAGAGCTCTGACGTAGAGGGCTAAGATTATGCCTTCTTGTCTGATACAAGCAGAATTGTTCATTAAATCTAAGTCTAAGTCTATCCAGGGTCACCTGTGTAAACCAAAAGAAATTCAGTAGGAACGTGACTATCAATGAAAGCAGAAATGGGGCTCTGTAACCTTTATCATCCATTTTATTCACTTAAAACAAAAAATATATTACAACTTACAATACATAAAGAATTTGTGGAAGCAAAACAAGTTGGCTGTGTCAGCATAGCTGCGTGACGTGTTTACACTTTGTGGCACACTGCAATTTGTGTTACAAATTGTGAAGAGGAGAGCAGTTTTGTAAAATCTGCAACAAAGGTGCAGATCTTTTTTGTAACATCTGCCACAAAACAACTACTTAGATACTTGGAGGGTCACTTTTTCATGATAATAAAGAATAAAAAAAAAATCTGAAAAAAAAAAAATTAGGGAAAAAATCCACTATTTAGTTAGTCAGCATTTCAGAGAAACTAGGTGTTTCTCCCCCATTCCAAACTACGTCTTATAAGATTAGTGATTTTGCTTCCTGTATCTGTGCTTTAAGTGTTTTGGTGTCTCCTCACCCTCTCATTTGAACCTGGAGAAACCAGTTTTCTTTGAAGATCTTTTGTGATGTATGAGACAGTCGCTTATTCATAGATGTTCATATCAATTCAGGGACAAATCCAGTCTGAAGAACTCGTTTGCTTCAAAGTCTCTGAATTTGCAGTCACAAAGTTCTCTTCCAGGACAAAGCGTTGGTAGTGATTTAAGGGCCAACTGAGACACTGGAAGTCTCCTAAGTTCAGTAGCTCTCTTTGTGAACAATTATTCTGTTTCACAATGAAAAAAGTAAGGGCAGAGAAAAAAGAAAACACATGCCCGGCCTATAGAAAAGATTCTCAGTTCACTTCTTCCATTACACTTATTCTTGCCCCTTACTTGGCTTTGGGGAAGGAGTGAAAAGACTCCTTTCTTTTTTTTCAGTAGCATTTTCAACCTCTTGGAGCATCTTCCTTACCTTCAGTTCAGCTCCACAGTGAATACATTCAGAGAAGCCTGCCATGGTGCCACAGAAAAGTTAGACATCTAGCATGTCACCTAAAACCAGAACACGATGGCAGCCCAGACTGCTTATCCCACATTTTTCAGACCTCTGAGTCTCTAAACAGTCAATAGAAAGAGGAAGGCCATTTTAGATCTCTACATTTGTCCGAAGTTTTGCCCAGTCTCCTGTCAAATAAGAAAAGAAGAGAGAAGATCCTATGCTTTCCTGACAAAACAGATCTCATTCTTAAGAAGGAAATGGAAAGATTTAACAAAAGATTCAAGCCATTTCAAATCATGAAGTGGATTTGCTCAAACTCATTAAATAGGAATGCATAATGCATGCCATGATATGTTCCTACATTATTTACTTGGCAGTCTATATTGAACATACCTTATGCAAACCTGCACTACTCAGCACTGCTTGCCAAAGCCGTGTGTGCGTGTGTGTTGGTAAGTGCAGTGGGTTGACCTTGGCTGCCAGATGCCCACCACTCTCACTCCCCCTCCTCAACAGGACAAGGGGAGAAAATAAGAGAAAGAAACTCAAGGGTGGAGATAAGGACAGGGAGATCACCCACTGATTACTGACATGGGCAAAACAGTCTCAATTTGGGGAAGATTAATTTAATTTATTGCCAATTAAAAATACAGTAGGATGGTGAGAAACAAAGATAAAACTAAACCCACCTTCCCCATAGCCGCCTCCTTTCATTCTATGTTCTATTTCACTCCTTCATTCCCAATTTCTCTGCCTTCCCTCAGCCTACCAAGTGCTCCAGGGAGATGGGAATGGGGGTTGCCGTCAGTCCGTAACACTTCATCTCTGCCAGTCATTCACGCTCACACTTTTCCTCTGCTCCAGAAGGGCTGTTGTGTGCATGTCTTGCTTCTTCATGGTCTACTGCATGGGCTGCAGGGTCACAACCTGCTTCACCCTGGTCTTCTGCACTGGCTGCTGGGGGGCTATCTGCTTCAGCACCTGGAGCACCTTCTCCCCCTCCTCCTTCTCTGTCCTTTGTATCTGCAGGGCTATTTCTCTCACTTTGTTTTCCTTGCTCCTCACTGCCATACATAATTTTTGAGTTTTCCTAAGTACCTTTTCCCTGAGGTGCCATCATCTTGGCTGTAGGGCTCAGCTGTGCCCTGCGGTCGGAGCCAGCAGAAACCAGCTGTGTCTGGCATGGAGCAGCCCCAGCCACTCAGCAGAGGCCTCCTTGCAGCTTGGACACAATCCCCCACATAACAAATAACTCCACCATAGGAGCTGCAGGGCAGGAACCTGGGCAAACTGGCAAATGAATTGAAAAATAGCACTTTTCAGAAAAGTGTGAGGCATGAACTTCACACTGAATTTGAACCTCTTCTCTCCAAAGGCAAGAAATACATTCTCTCTCATTTCCAAAAATGAAAGGAAAATTGGCCAAAAGAACATGAATTGGAAATGATGCATTTTGAAAGAGGTATCAAAAAGCTGTACCATCATATAGTAACACACTGAGAAGCTGAGGAATGTAGCCATTGACTTTATTTAGACAGATACAGTTTCATGGCTTCATGTTCTGCTGTTATATTTAAGAAGTTCTGCTATTATATTTGAGTACTACATCCAGCTTTGGAGTCCTCAGCACGAGAAGGATATGGAGCAGGTCCAGCAGAGGGCCATGAAGATGATCAGAGGGCTGGAGCATGTCTCCTATGAGGACAGGCTGAGAAAGTTGGGGTTGTTCAGCCTGAAGAAAAGAAGGCTCTAGGGAGACCTTGTAACAGCTTTCCAATACCTGAAGGGGGCTTAGAGGAGAGATGAGGAGGGACTTTATACAAGGGCATGTAGTGTAGGGACAAAATTACCCACATTTTAAGCCATGAGGGGTAATGGATTAAAAGTAGAAGAGGATCGATTTAGATCAGGTATCAGGAAGATATTTTTCTTTATGAGAGTGGTGAGACACTGGAGCAAGTTTCCCAGAGAAGCTGTGGATGCCCCATCCCTGGAAGTGCTCAAGGCCAGGCTGGATGGGGCTTTGAGCAACCTGCTCTGGTGGGAGGTGTCCCTGCCCATGGCAGGGGGTTGGAACTAGATGATCTTTTTAAGGTCCCTTCCAACTCCTATGATTCTATAATTCTATGATGAAACAAGTACTTCTACTGTCTGCCACACATCTGCCAGTGTATCATAAACATTAAAATAAAGACGCTGAGTATTAACAAGTGAATGTCCAGCAATTTTATTTTTGTTTTCCAATTTGCACTTGAGAAATAATGAGCTGCTAAATGAAAGGAACAGATCATACACAAACACATTTTTCCAAAATGTGTGCATAACCATGGATGTATTATTGCCTCTGTTAATATTCTATGCATGATCTGAAGACTTTTTCCTACACATTAAGCGCAAGTAGACCAATTGCTCTCAGAAATGTCACCAATTTTGAGCAGAATTCTGCAGCACAGAGCTTACAACAAGGATTCCAACATAGATGAGATGCTCTGGGATGTATTTACCACTATTGTTATGTTAAATATTGTAGCGGAGATTTTGTTGTTGTTTGGAAAACACCAGTTTTAGTTAAAAAAATCTGTGAAACAGCACGGGCATTTATAGTGGTAGTATATAGCGTGTGGTATAGAGAATAAAACTACAGAAATAAGGATGGAACTTCAGATCTCAGTAAGTACAAGCTGCTGAAATATATAGCAAGGATGGATCAAACTACAAAAGATGGGAAGAGCTGTCAAACCACTAATTATGTTTAGGTAGGAAAAAAAGTCTACTATTTAATGAAAACAACTTTTCATTAGTCGCAAACAAGCCATACAGACTTGCTTTGTTGATTTTTGATTTGTTTTCCAAGTTCTCCATTCTCTTCTGATGAATGAAGCCCAGTTTAGCCTCACAAGAAAACCTTTTGACAGAAGCAAGAAGCTTTTCCACTTTGAAACAATGGGGAAATGAAATACCACACTAGAAGAATCTAGATGGAGGTCATGACTGCAGTACACTTAGTCCATCCTACATTTATAAAAAAACAGACTGATGTATAAAAATATGCCATATTTTATTATACAAGCACCACGTTTTTTCACAGCTACAGCTGGATGCGTATCTGTGAATGGAGAGAAATGGAAGGTGATGGTGTTCAGTTATGTGTTAGGTTAGATATAAAACCTTCCTTTAAAACATAACGATATAAGAATATAGACATGTGTAAGATGGGGACTTTAAATCCAATTACTGTTCAACAGTTTCCACAAATCGGTTTCTATCGATCTTGTGAAGTAATTTAAATTCATCAATTTATCAAGTAACTTAAATTCACAAAGTAATGATGTCAGAGACATATGCCAAAAGTTTCAGGCAGAACTCTCACATTTTATTCCAAAGTCTGCTTTACTGAAAATTACAAATTTCATTTTCTACTTTTTTTTTTTTTTTAAATAAGTATGAAAGAACTATATGACATGTTGCTCACTTGGGGTCTGTCTTTTACAAACTGATAACAAGAATGCACACTTGCTGAAAGTTACAGGAGTACAATTCTGAGTCCAGTTAGACAGTCTGATGATAGGAACAATATAATTAGTTTTCCTATGACATCAAATTTAGATTGTATCTGTGCAATCTCTAAAACAAGACTCATTTTCCCTCCACTCTTTATCATCAATAAGTCCATTTCTCTCAAGAACAAAAGTACAAATAGTTGATATATAGCTTTGCAACCAACTGCTTCAAGAACCTTTGGGCTATCACTCTGTTGGCTTCAATTTTTATCATCCTGTCCTGAGGAATTTCATCCAGGCTTTGAGATTGTATAAGGAACAAATAATTCACTTTTGTTTTGACCAAGTATCTGTGAAATAAGTAACGATGTGTACTGTTTTGTGCAGAGTCAGTTTTACCAGCATACCGTGGTGTGAATACCTTGCATGGCAATGTTCACCAGCCATGAGATGAAGCCGGTGCCCACATCCAACACTCAAAGAAGAACACCATGAACATAATAGGTCCCTGTCTTGTCAATGATGCTGATATGTGGGTCCTCTCCTGCCATAGCTACTGATTGAAAGATGACTGGCTCTTTGGTAAGAATATTCCTCTGATGCACCCACCTTCTAAGTCATTTCAAAGAATCACAGAACTGCATAGGTTGGGAGTTGCAGCTTCCCAGCCACCCTCCCCTGAGCCTGTAGAGCTACATGAGGTTGCTGTGACTCAAGTTCACACCCAGGCACTTGGCCTTGTTGAACCTCATACCGTTGGCCTTGGCTCATTGATCCAGCCTGTCCAGATCCCTCTGTAGAGCCATCCACCATCAAGCAGATCAACACTCCTGCCTAACTTGGTGTCATCTGCAAACTTCCTGAGGGTGTATTCAATCCCCTTGTCAGGATTGTTGATAAAGGTATTAAAACATAATTGATCCCAGTACTGAGCCTTTGGGGACACCACTTGTAACCAACTGCCAACTGGATTTAGTTTCATTCACCACAACTCTTTGGGCCCAGCCATTCAGTTTTTTACCCAGCAAAGCATACACCCATCCAAGCCATGAATAGCCAAGGGCTGTAGTTCTCTTTTTTGCACTGCTTTTTCCTTTTAGGCTATTGAAGTCTTATCATCTCAATACTGCTCCTGACTCTCACTACCTTGACACATTCTTCCTTGTTTCTAAGAGTCAAGTCCTGTAGAGCACCCTTCCATGTTAGCTTATCAATCACCCATGCCAAGAAGTTGTCGGCAATATACACCAGAAATCTCATTGATTGCTTGCTCACTGCTGTGTTGTCCTTCCAGCAGACACCAGGGTGGTTATAATTTCCCCATGATGTGTGTCCCTTCCAAATCAACATCTGAAGAAAGAAAACACTGACAAGAAGCACACCTGCCATGACTACTATCAGCAGGATAGAGTGTCCTCTGTCCACAAGTTCTCTGATGTTTTCCCCCTATTTTTGAAGAAAGTCTTCCCACAGGAGACTCCCATTATTCCCTCCAGTTGAGATTATTCATCCTTTTTACCCCTTGTAAAATGGTACAATGATCTTGCCCCCTCATCACCATAAAAATGAAGGCTTTTGACATCCTGAAAACACAATGACACTGTCTGCATCAGTCTGGAAGTGGTCTGAGAAACTGAAAAGTGTCAATCACATCTTCAGTGGTCACAGCATTCTGCATGCTTGCTTCCAGCAAGCAAAGCAAGAGCACTGTGCCTAGAGGAAGAAGGTGGAAACAGCCCAGGAAGAGTGAGTTATAAAGGGTGAACATGGACAGGCTTAAGAAGGACATTTGTCCCTTGCAGTCCTAATAGATTCTGTAGCAGCTCTAGTGGCAGCAGCACGATGGTACTGAAGAGCTGGAAAGCTGGATGACAAAAGAATGGTGTCACACATTTCGCCATGGAAACAACACATGAAAACAATGAGAAGGTGTCTGCTTTTAAAGGAAACAGCACAGGCAGAAAGACAGGTAAAAAGGCAAGGGAAAAAGGAATTTTTCTCAAAATGTCTAATCTCAAAAGTAGGTAAAGAAGAGGAAGATGCAACACATCTGAGCTATTGTATCTTTCAGATCAGTCTCTGTCCATGGAGACTGTGGTCTGTTCTTCTCGGAGGCTCTTCTCTGAAAAGCAGCAGTGCCTGCTTCCCCCCATAGAAGCAGCATGCTCTGACCTGGCACCGGGGTCCTGGTGCTGGGTATTCTGCTGACCTCCCATTGCCAACTGCCCAGCCTTCCTGCCCTCAGCTGTGGTGACAGAGACTCTTTACAGTGATGGACTCTCCCTGTTTGATATCAATGACGTGCTTAAAAACAGCTACAACTCCATCTGCAATGTAAACTGCTTTCTTCATAGAATCATAGAATGGTTAGAGTTGGAAGGGACCTTAAAGATCATCAAATTCCAACCCCCTGCCATGGGCTGGGACACCTCCCACTAGAGCAGTTTGCTCAAAGCCCCATCCAGCCTGACCTTGAACACTTCCAGGGGTGGGGAATCCACAGCTTCTCTGGGCAACACATTCCTGTGTCTCACCACCCTCACTGTAAAGAATTTCTTTCTAGTATCTAATCTGAATCTCCCCTCTTGGTTTAAAACCATTATCCCTTGTCCAATTACTGTGCTTCCTGATAAAGAGTCCCTCCCCATCTCTCCTCTAGGCCCCCTTCAGGTATTGGAAGGCTGTTATAAGGTCTCCCTGGAGCCTTCTCTTCTTCAGGCCTAACAACCCCAACTCTCTCAGCCTGTCTTCATAGGAGAGGTGCTCCATCCCTCTGATCATCTTTGTGGCCCTCCACTATACCTGTTCCAACAGTTCCATGTCCTTTCTGTGTTGAGGACTGCAGAACTGGATATTCTTGGTAAGCTATGGGATGTTGTTGACACTAAAACATGTCAGTGAACATCACAGGTGTAACCTAAGCCTGGAAAGAGTAGAGGGTCAAGAGAGTGTGAGAGACCTGCACATCTTACCCATTATCCCAATTCACTTTCCTCACCCTTACTCCTTTTTTCCCCCTCCCTCTGTACCTTGTTTTACAGATAATTCTTCTTCAGAATTAAGTTCTCCCTTTTTTTCCTTTTCCAGTGAGAAAATGCAAGCCAGTAAGCAATCATACACACTACACAGGCACATGTCTGTATTTATACATACACCAAGTAGTCTGGCTGTTTGATGGCAGCAGTAAGGGCACCATTAATCATCTTATCTCCCTGCCATATCCCTGACTGCTAGTGGCAATAGGACCAATAGTTAGGAGTAGCTGAGCAAGGTCAGCTGTCCATACTGGGGCCACTCCTGAGGCACAAAACCATGCATCCAGCACTGACCGTGATTCTCTTTTCTGCCCAGGCCAAGTGCACCTGGAGCCTTGTGTGACACAGGCATCTCTTAGGAAGGGAGAGTGCTGATCTTCCAAGGTAATCGTAGCAACCATGACAAAGGAGCAGGAGCGTGTGCAGAAGCACAGAACAGAGGGAAGTCTGGGATTTGAATGCAGAAATCTGTCCCTGCCCTCAAGCTGCTTTTCTTTTGCTGCAGCATTGGAGAACTCCCTCAGAATGTCGCTGTCTGCATGTCTCTGCATTGTGAAAATGATGGAAAAAGTTATCTACACAGCAGCAGGTGAATCACAGACAATACAGTGAGATATCTGGAATTTGGCTAAAATTACCTATTTCTAATCAGATAAGTATGCCTAGAATGTTTGCAGTAGAGAAATTTACTGTGCAGTTTAAATATCAACAACATGGATAATAAACCAAAGCAGTCATAAATTATACTATCTATCTATCTATCTATAATCTATTTATATATCTATAGATATATAAATCTACTTAATTTGTAAAATAAGAAGCGATTAGCTTATTCTGTAACAATTGCCAGTTTTACTATATATATACAGTAAATTAGGTTGTGAAACTATGCTTTCACATAATTAATTCTCCTTATGTGTAGAGCTTTTATTTCTTGTCAACCACGGTTTTATTTTTCAGTCTATATAATTTCATAAAAAGCATAGAATAGAATAGAATAGAATAGAATACAATAGAATACAATAGTTCAGTTAGAAGGGACATGTAACAATCAGGTAGTCCAATTGCCTAACCATTTTAGGGATGACCAAAGATTAAAGCATGTTAAGGGCATTGTCCAAAAGCCTCTTAAAAACACTGACAGGCTTGGGGCATTGACTGCCTCTCTAAGAAGCCTGTCCCAGTGTTTGACCACCCTCTCAGTAAAGAAATCTTTTCTAATATCAAGTCTGAACCTCCCTATTTGTAAAATTTTTTTTTAGTATTTATTTATAAAAAAGAAAAAATCTTTAATGCATCATTTCTAAATGGCATATTTCTTATTTCATTTTATATTATTTCATTTTAAAAACTTTCAAAAGTAGGTGTCATGTGTATAATGCTAAGACTATGAAGGAAAAAAACCCAAAATCTAAAGAAGCAAAATTAAGGTTAAAGCCCTTAACCATTTAGCTACATGGCATGCAGCATTCATAGTCCACAGAATCAAAGAATGATGAAAAGTTCCTTCACTAAATGAGGGAAACTAAGATAAGTTAGTGGTAAAATAGTCACTAAATTTGATAATAAATGTATGTTCCTTCTGTGTATGTACTGTTGGGTGCACTGAAACATGTGAAAATAACATTAGAAGACATTCATATGACATCGCTGTTTAGACATAAGGAATTTTTTTAGGGGAAATGTTTCTTGTTTTCCTCCTTTACTCTATTTTCCTGAATTGTCAGTTTTAATGGAAATGCTTATTTTTAATTCCATTCTTCTATTCTCCTATTTTTATTAGATAGATAACTTTTAAGTTTTTCAAGTAAAATTGGGGGTAAACATTGCAAATAATGCTTGGAAGTACAGCCTAGTATTTCCCTTACAGAAAAATACTGTGATTATTTCTCAGACTGTTATCACATGAGTAACTACTTTTGGTTAACATTATAATGTCTATTTTTTAATGCATATAGAATAGATACAGAAGTTCATTTCAGGTAAGCTAATTACAGCTCTTTGTGATAATACAATTTAATTTTAAGTGATGAATTTCAGATTTTTCTTGACCTGATTTATATACAAAGTTTATAATAAGCATTTTCTAATATTAAAATTTGTCTCTTGTTCCCACATCTCTTCATGGGAATATTAAATTTAAAGCATCACTTTGTTACAGCAGTTCTGACTGTTTAAGTGTTTATATCTAGTACTTCCAAGCAAAAATAATCAATATGAAAATAAAGCTCTAAGTATGGTCTGTTAACTTCTTCCTGCTAGCATTCTATGACACAAAAAAAGATGTTGCTTTTTTCCTGGTATTAATGACAGATCACAAAAAGAGCTAGAAAAAAAAGTCTCATTCCATACAATATAATTATGCATATTTCTTAGAACACAGATAACTTAAATGCTCTTTCAGGATTAGACTAACATGAGTGAAATTACTTGAGAACTTCCAGAATTTTGCCATTTTCATTATCTCCAACTGTTTGGAAAATTCATGTGATCAAAGTCCCATTCCAAATTTTTGTAGGCTTACATCCCATACAAAAATACATATAAAAATTTTAACAAACTTATAGCAAAATTTCCTCGCTTCCAAAATTAGGAAATGCCAGAATTATTTAAAACATTTTAATTTTTTTCTGTTGTGTTTCAGATTCCCACATTTTTATATGCATATAGAGCTTTTAATATCATGGTCACATACTTAATTTTCCTCCAGATCCCCAAATCATCAGTGCCCAGAATACACAATGAACAACGAATCAATATTCCTTTTCATCTCGTTTATTCAATATTAATCCCAAACACCATTGCTCTTTTGGGACTCAAAGAACAGTAGTTTTATGGAAAGTTTGAAGGGAAGATGTAATTATAAAGCCTTGTGACTTTTTGTCTTTCTCTTCTCTCCTGTTTCTTTCCCCTTTTCCTTCAGCCCTTGCCTCAGACCCATTTCACCTTCTCTCATGTTCTCTGCTTGTTCTGCTCCAATGGACCTCTCAGCTGCTGTGCTACCCATTTGCTGTGCAAATCTTCACACACCAAATCAAAACCACAGCACAGAGAGACTCTCTCTTGCTGACAGGTCCCTCAACCAGCTTGACTTTCAGCTGCTGAAGAGGCATGCACATAGGGAAAGGGGTGGGAACACACAGCTGAGGTCAGTGCCAGAGCAGAATTTGGGCAACCCAGGGTGAGACTGGCTTAAGCTCCACACTGTGAGTGACCCAAGGACTTCCCCTTCTGCGGCACAGGGCCATGACATTAACGCAGGTATGAAGGGAACAGAACCGCACTCTTGTGCTGGGGATGGTAGGCTCCATCCACCCCAAAACTTTGTAAGTCTTCCTAAAATATCTTTTTGTCCTTCTGTGTTAATATTGACACTCAGTAAGAGAATGGACGTAAGATGAAACAATTTATAGCAACTTTTGTAAACAAGTTTCCATAGGTTTTCAGTCTGTTTGTTTGCTTTTCCTTAAATAAGGCTTAAAAGTGTTACAAAGCTCTTGTGCATTCATTAGCCTGTACAGTTGCCCTCAATGAGGATTTCCCCAGCTATATACAAGTGCAGAGACCAGCATGTGTCAACTCACACTGAGCACAGAGGAGCATACAATGAAGCTCCAAAGTCCTTTGCAGCAATAAGCATTTTTACCCATTATCCAAGGCTTAACACTACCTAACACTTTTTTTTCAGATTATTTTAATTGTTCTTGTTATGTATGATTCAGCTCTCTTAAACCTCTGTTACACTGTGTTTGCACGAGCCTACACACATAAGTCTGCTAAAAAAAATTCTGTTCCAACTCCCTATCAGCTAAAAAGCATAGGGTCCACTATGTACTGAATATAAACAGCACATAAATGGACATATATAGACTTCAGGAACACAGAGCAGATCTATTGTTAAATACGTGTCAACACACACATATGTGAACATTTATAAAATACGTTGCACAACCCACACATCTCCACTAGATTCTGAAGGATAGCACAGAATAATATCCAGGTATAGAGATTGATGAACAGGGGCTGCACTTATTTGTCAGTCAGCAGAGCTGTGGGAGGCAGGAATTAAAGGTGTGAATGCAAGACAGGAAGAAAAAAGGGAAAGAGAAATTCCAGCTGGAGACAGTGTGGCACTGCTCTGCTGACCCACGCAGAAAAGGAAACAAGTTACCAGAAACTACTGGAAAAAAGAGTTTATAAAAAGGAAGCCATGTTATATAGGCATTAGTGGTCTTTCCACACCATACAGAGCTTTAAGTATGAATATACATTCAATTTAAATATAGATAATCATGTTAGAAAAAAATCCTTTACATATAGCTATTTAAACATACACAATTAGATTAAGAGCAATAAAAATACAATATATCACTAAGCAGGAAACTCTGTTGATTCTCATATTGACATTTGTATATGTATATATCATACCTCCAAACTTTCAAAGTTTTGGATTTTTTTTCTCTGCTTCTTTAAAACTCATAAAAGTATTTACTGTGATGAAATTAACTTTTAAAATTGCAGGGACTGCTGCGTGCTGAAGCGACCCATGATTTGCTGGCTCATAATCATCTTTTCTGTGTCTGTCAGAATCACTGATGCATTAATTGCTTATCAAAAATTGAAACAGCTCCTGAGTCACTCTGAAGATAAAATAAATAAATATTAATGAGCCAATTTCAACAGAGTTCATGTCCTCTGCCCCTTAAAGCTGAAATACTGTATTTATTAACTGTCAGAATTAGGTACAGGTATCTAATGTATGGGCAAATATGAAATACACTCAAGGCATAGTTAGCAAATCAGAATTGGCTGGCTTGATCACCATGTTTGAAGGGATCAATGAATCACAGTCTTTGACCAAATTATTGATGAAAGAGAGAAAGGACTGGTCAAATGCAACATAGAGATTAAGTGAAAGATACGTCTATATGTATAAGTCTGATACAGATCGAATGAAAAAAAAGAAATATTTAGTTTTTAAAGCTTGGAAGTTATTCTATACGAGAAGATCTTAACACAACAGAAGTTAACACTTGATCAACTTCAAAACAAACATATTGACACAAATTATCATTACTTAAGAGTTTTTAGCATTCCTTACATCATATGAGGGAAGGGGAGAAGACATAGAGTTTTTGGAATATCAAAATACAGCATTTTATTTTGGATCAATCAAAAAATTTTATTAAGCCAAAGACTGGGTGGAGAGCTCTTCACCCATCTGATTTTTTACTAAAACTGAGTAAAATATACTATTTTGGAGAGGAAAAACTTTCGTTTTGAAAACATGAGTATGCTGAGAAACTTCTAAGACTCTGCCAGTGCCAGTCCACTGTTGAAAATCCAAGTCTAAAACTTTTCAAACTAAATGATCCAGGATAAAACAGGAAACAGAAGGCCTTCCCTTGAGCCTTTGCTTTATTATTGTAGCTTGTTCCTGAAAATTGTAGGCAAAAAAGATTGCCCAAAATATGACAAAGTGACTATCCCTGAAAGGTAACTGTAGCTCTGAAACATCCTAGAAATTAGATGGGCATCAGTGAGCCATCTCTGAGCCAAACTGTTAGTGAAAAACCTTTAAAAAAAAAAAACACCACAGTTTTTCTCAAGGTAGTTCAGCAGAAGGAGATTCTGGATAATGTAGCAGATTGCTATAAGGCAGATAAAAAGGGAAGTTAATAGAAATGGACAATTTCCCTGCTACTCGCTGACTACAAGCAAGATGAAGGACCCATTTTGATAGACTGAGGGTAAAACCAAATCATCTTCCCAGATCAAGATGTTTGACCCAGCTTTAAAGCAGAATATGTCTCTGTCAGTGAAGTCTACATGTAAGAACACAAAGAAAAATATAACTACAAAATGTATCCTGGATTAAATATAACAGGAAGAATTAAAATTTTGCTACTTAACATCACCTTCATAAATTCACAGATATACTAACTTTCTTTCTAACGTGTGGTTAAATAATGTGTATTTTCCTTAATGGTATCTTAAAATTCATCACTTCACACATTCACAGCTAACAGACCTCTCATATAACTTGCTTTTTCTGTTAAGTATATGTAAGGAAGGTTCATGTTGCAAATGAACTACGTTACTTTCTCTGGAACCTATGATATTATGCAAATAATACATACAAAGTCATAGGTTATTTAAGACAAACCACTGGTGTCTAAAAGGATTTTTAAAATTTATCTTTACGCACATATCAAATAACAATGAAGCAATTAAACTATATATGTTCTTGAAAAATATTTTTGTGCTCCTAAAACTTGGGGCCTGTAAGTTGTATACCAAGTTTCCAAACTGCAAACAACTAGCATTGCTGAAGTTTAACATGATCATTTACACAAGTGTCAGATTATTATTTAATTCTGTTTTTATAGAATATTTGTGACATTAGTTTTCACTGTAATTTACTTTCCTCTCATATTTTAAGCTTCCAAACTTAATGACACACCTTATTCACCCTTATTCAGTAGAACTTAACAGATGCGGTTGTAAAGCTAAACCTTGACCTATTAAGTGCACCTACAGAAAATGTTAACTTCTAAATAAAAAGTGTGAATAACTAAAAGATTCCATTGGATTGTGCAATAAAAAATTTCACTCAGCAAAATTTGAAAAGAACTGTGCTTTCATGGGAAATGGTAACAGAAAATTCCACACAAGAATTCTTTTCATTTTGAAAAGTCTTTGCTGTAAATATTGCCAAAATTTAAAATCTCCACTTGATGTTAAACTTGCAAATAGAATATGGGAAATTAGCAGATCATGTGCACGATTAAAAGAAAAACTGTCAGTGCTGGAAAAATGCATCGTTGAATAAAGCTGCACTTATATACAAATGTGTTTATCACCATAAAAATGACCAAACAAGTATTAATTATCACTGTTACTTTTCTTAGTGTCATGTTTGCACCAAATGTGGGGGATAAAAACAGCTTCTTACCTGCTGAGATAGTTCTGGTCCGTTGATACGAGCCTGTAGGAGAGCCTCATTAACAAGGGCGTGAAAGTTTAGAAGCACATGCTCGATGTCGTAGGTCCCACTCATGGTGCTCGAGAGCTCCTCCATGGACTGAACATATCCTCGCCAGTGAAGATCAACCTCTGCCATGTTAGCTAAGCAGCCTCGGATGACGTTGAGACAGTAGCCCATGCAGGGCTTGCTTGAAGTCAGCCCTTGGCAATGGGGGCAGTACTGCATTCTCAGCAAAGCTCTGCTGCAGTCTTTAGAGAAATGCAGGTGATCTGTTGTGTTGATCACTTCAATCCCCAAATTCAGAGCCTGCAAGAAAGTCCGGCTGGGTAACAGGGATCTTGCCATTTGTCCTATGGCCTTTCTGGGAACGTTACCAAAGGGCTTGATGTCTCTTTGCGCCATTCGGAGGCACTCCGCATACTCCAGTGAAATGTCAGTCAGGCCAGGGTTAATCACGTGGTTGTAGACTACTGGGAACAAGGTGTCAAAAAATCTGTTGACAAATTCCTCTGTGCTAACATCTGAGCCAAATATGAAGAGTCCAACATCTGTGAAAAACTCCTGGACATGTGTAGTAGCCTCGGCAGCCATGTTTCTATACGCATTGCAGAAAAGCGTGCTCGTGTAGTTCTCAGCCAGTCTGATAAGCATTTCAAACGTTTCTGTAATAAAAAGCAAGTTTGTTATATTTATTCCTGAAAGTAGGAATTAAAAACAATTATAGAAGCACATCTTATATTTATCCAGAATTCATTTTTACATTAGAATTTCTGAAGAGACAAACTTCTCTACAGTCACAACTGCATTTTATACATAGGCAAACACCTTACAAGTCATGTTACAACACAAGTAATAATCCATGTTTTCTTGGTAGGATGTATTAAACCCAGTCTAAAAAAAAAATATATATATATATATCTATAAAAGGAAATCAATTGTAAGCTGAGTTATTAAGTTACGAAATACAACAAAGCTCTCTCATCTCACGACTCATTCTGCAATGTGCAATAAGAAGCTAAATGCTCTCGGTCACTCCACTTCAAGCCATTACTATTACCATCCTAAATGGATGGGCAAAAGGAACATTAAATAATTGAAACAACTCTTCCATTCCCTAACATAACTCTTAAATGATCAAACAGCTTTGTCTTCTGGTCTTCCAAAGGAAGGAGCTGTACCTAACACACATGAGGACATGCTCTTAAACAATGCTTCTTGGTCTTGCAATCGCTACGATCAAGGAAAGTGATGGAACGTGCAGAATTGCTCTCCTTGGGCACAGTGATGGATACACCCTCAGCAAGTTTGCTGATGACACCAAGCTATGTGATGTGGTCAACATGCTGGAAGGAAGGAATGCCATCCAGAGGGACCTGGACAGGTTGGAGAGGTGGGCCTGTGCAAACAACATGAAGTTTAACCAAGCCAAGTGCAGAATCCTGCACCTGGGATGTGGCAATCCCAGGCACAAATACAGGTTGGGCAGAAAATGGCTAAAAAGCAGCCCTGAGGAGTGGTCATGGATAAGAATCTCGACATGAGCCAGCAGTGTGCAGCCCAGAAAGACAACTACATCCGACATGCATCAAAAGAAGCATGGCCAGCAGGTCATGAGAGGTGATTCTACCCCTGTACTCTGCTCTGGTGAGACCCACCTGGCGTACTGTATCCACCTCTGGAGTCCTCAACACAGGAAGGACAGGAAGGACAGCAAGGACATGGACAAGGAATGGGTTCAGTGGAGGGCCACGAAAATGATCAGAGGAGCTGGAGCACCCCTCCTGTGAAGACAGGCTGAGAGAGTTGGGTTGTTCAGCCTGGAGAAGAGGAAGCTCCAGGGAGACATAATGGCCTTCCAGTACCTGAAGGTGGTCTACAGGAGAGATGAGGAGAGACTCTTGATAAGACAAGGGTTAATGGTTTTAAAATCAAAGAGGGAAAATTTAGATTACATAACAGGAAGAATTTCTTTACTGTAAGGGTGGTAAGACACTGGAACAGGCTGCGTAGAGACCCTGTAGATGTCCCATCCCTCTAAGTGTTCAAGGCCAGGCTGCATGGGGCAACCTGGTCTAGTGGAAGGTATCCCTGCCCATGGCGGGGGGTGGATGTAACTGGATGATCTTTAAGGTCTCTTCCAACTCTAACCATTCTATGATTTTATGATTCTGTGATTTTTTTCACATTTTTTTTTTTATTGTGAGTCTATAGAAATAAAGTGAAATAAAAGAATGAAGTACAGTTAATACTGTCCAAACAGTAATGTTAAAAATAGGCAGAATCAAACAGTGTCAAACTATGTCAGGCAATTAGAGAAGTAATCTGAAGTCTGATGTTAAGTCACTAACTGAAAGGAATAGTAAAACACTCAGAATAATTTTACTACAATAAGAAAGACTGCCTATCATATCTTTAATATATATCTGTGCATAAGAATAAATGTCTTATACTCTGACAAAAAGCTTGTTCAGGTCAGTGAAATTATTATCACTGACTTCAGTGGACTTGAAATTGCAAACCTTGTGAAAAGATCCCAGACAAGACATATTAAACAATCTGCTTGTGTTCTATTCATTCTTTGTTTTCTCCATTAAAGATGAATCCATATAAATCAGAGTAATTTCCTCTGGTATCTTTTAACTCTTAGTTTCATATTTTACACCATTCTTAAGACTAATTTTGTTCTCTCTCTTTTTGGTATTCCATCGTAAGGAATAGTACAGTGTATCCTATTTGTTGGTTTGGTGGCTTTTTTCATTACTATGGCACAAATTGAATTTCACTATAAGCATTCATATGTGCCAAATATCACAGTGGTTCAGGAAAGGGTTTGATTTGTTTCAAAATTCAGACTCCTGAAGCCATGACTCTGCATGGAACCAGGCTCCCACCAATGGAGATCTATTCAATACAGCAAAACTTCAATTTATCCCAGGAGCTGACATGCAGAACTGTAGTAGCTCAGTAACTCTGCAGTTGCCTGCATCACCACCAGCTCCATTACTTTTCTCAACCTCAGCACCTCAGGCCAGATGGTACCTGAGACATCTGCACCCCGTATTTGTCAGAGTGCGTGTGTATGGGAGAGCCATGTCCTGGAGCAGCAGATGACACACAACATAGCAGACAGGGCATATTAGATTAATCAAGATGCCCACTTTAAGGTGACTGAGCTGAGGATGAGATCTCTGCCAGCTATAAAGGGAGTTTGGACCTTGCTCACAGGGAGGCACATATACATGGATAGCTAAATTACAGCTCTAAATATCCTACTTAACATTATGTCTCATTTTTATTGGAGAGAACAAGGAATGCAAAGAAAGAAAAATCCTACTGTAGAGACTTTATTTAGTTGCCTAAAAGGATTTAGTACCATTTCCAGTGTTAATGCCATTTATCTGCCAGTTTAGAAGGGCAGAAGAAGGTATCCTGATGTTCCTGTGTCACAACCGCAAGCTTTGTGTGGATGTTTGACATTTAAAATAGTTCTAGCTGGCTGTGCCTAGCTAGAACTAAACTCTAACTGAACTAAAATCTAGATACCTAGAATTCAAGAACCCTTCATATAAACGCTTGGAGCAGCCAGAATTTGGCAATTTAAGTCAAATTGATTCTTGGTTTAAAATAATAAAGCATGAAGAAAATTAAAGTCTCCTAGGAAAGTGGCTATTTTTGTAACTGCAAGATTCAGTCTTGTACACAAATTTTATCAATGCTTCACATGAAATTTTATAAAGTAGGTAATGTTAGCAAACTAATGATGTTATAATAATCTCTTTAGAATGACATGAATAAGGCTTTTATGACCCCTCTCAATTTTCTATTATTACTTTTTCCTAGATGAAAACCATAAAGTATGTGATCTGAAATGTCTGTTACAATCCATGGCTGCAGTATCCTATCACCAAGAGCACAAATATTAAATGAAAGAATAAATCATGCTGCACATGGATAATCAATAGATTCTACAATGTGGTCTAAAAAATAACAAACCTTCAAGATTGAATTACATTGCTTATGCCCCAGCAACCACAGATGAATGAGTACAATAATCAACTGCGTGATTTATTGACTATTTGTGCTTTTCTAAACAGCACTTGTTTATAGCCACTTGTGTTTACAATTCTGCGTCATGCTGTTTAGTTGTAGCTTCAGGATTTCTCACAAAATTTGTTAATTAGGTTTATTCTACTGGCATGTTTCCTACTTCATAACCGCCAAGGATTTGTTTTGGTCTCAGACAGCCCAAAGAATAACAGACAGTAAAGCAAACCTATGTTCACTTTCAATATTGAACAGCTCCTGTGAACACCTTATGATGGCAATCTAAGTCATATACAGCACCTTCAGAGACTTCAGTGACAAATCCAGTTATGCTGGTTCAATACCATAAGCGCATCATAGATATTTAACAATGTCATTCCCTACCTTTTAAGTCTGTGGGCCCAGGCTAACATCATCAGTCTTAATTATTCAGTCACATAAAAGAAATTACGAGTTTTCAATGAGTATAAATCCAATACATATAAAAGACACCTTAAATATAACCAAGATAAGATGGACAAGCTCTTTTTATTGTTATTAAATGATTTTTTAATCTGCAAGCTCAGTGCCTGTTATGAGGCAGGCACCCTTATGAGGTGCCTATCTCCACCCTTATGAGACCTTCGTAGTAACCACTGTACCATATCCTACAGTTACCTTCTGCAGCAGTACTGTGAATAATATCTAGCATTACCATGGGTGACATGGTTACTTTATTTTTCTTTGGCTACACTTAAAATTATGATTTGTACACTTCTAAGTCAAAAATAGGGGCTGACAATATATTAACACATTAGTTTTTTGAAAGAATAGTAATATCTCCTTTCCTGGTTTTGCCAAGAAGGAACAAAACACAAGACTAGGAAAAAAAATGTAGATGAGCAGTGGGGTTTTTTTTATTTATTTAATTTATTCAGCTGATTCTTCATATCAGATTCTTCATACATTTTTTGTATTTATAGTATTTAGTGTATTTAACAAAGTGATCACAAAGTGATGTAAAATAACTATCAAGCCACTGCCTCAGGAGATTTGCAATCTTTCATTCATTTTCTTTAACCTTTCTGTCCCTGAGAGCCATAGGTAGTCCTAAATGATAAAGTGGTAGTGATCAGTACAGTGGATTACTGGCTTTAAAGAGGACACAAACGTATACACATGCCTTGTTTACTAGAACAACTCATAAAGAGAATAAAAAAGAAACACTTTATTTATTCCCGGACATTAATCACTAATGGAAATAGTGCACTGAATGAAATAGAATTTGGATTGGATTTTAAACCAGCCCTGCAATTCTCATCCTTACTAGTTTTGGCAAAGTATTCTTCTACTACATGTACCTTAGAAAATTAATTTAAAACTAATTTATATTGAATCACATCATTGCAAAAGCAACTGCATTTTCTTAATACAGATAAATGTTCTATACAAGCTGCTTAGTGAAAACATGCATGGTCTAAATTCTTAGTATTAACTTTTTAAACATCTGTAGTACTTAACACAAAGTGTAATAAAATAAAAATCCGGTCTTTGTAGTGAGCCAACAAGTTGTGAAATATAATTCAGTATTAATCATCAGCCTACATTATGTATTATAAATTAATTCACACTTAGTCAGGGTAAGATATAGAACTCAATAAATTATAACCAGACAGGTTAAAATCCATCCTTGAACTATGGACATAGTATTCAGCAGGAATGCCTTTCACAGTCCAAGGGAATCCAAAACTGATGAGTCTGGATTACCTTAAGTATCAGCCCATAATATACAGGAATTCAGATTACTAAACCCAAGCAAAAGCTGAAAAACCTAATCATATTATGAATTTATTATGACTTAAAAAATCCTGTGGGAAAGTATAAGGCTGTGGCCAGTTGCTGTTCAGTGATCTCATGTGTTTTCCTCCTGTTTATAGGCAGTGCAAATAATACAGAAGAATCAAACTCTCTCTATTAAAGATTTATAGTCTAATCAAGTGTATCTTGCATATATTGCCCTACTGGAGTCAAGGGGAATGTCTCAGGTACAGTTTGCAGCACAGCAAACAAAAAGCACTCAAAAATCATGGGAAAGAATAATTACGGAAAATTAATTAATCCACCCAGTATTACGCACATAATATTTTTGTTTAAAATATATCAAATAGGGAAATGCATATAGGTGGGAAATTCAGTGTAATTACCCCTAACTACAAAGTAATACACAGTGAGAGTTATACTGTGAGATCCCCTAATCATTTATCATATCAGAAAAATGAGCTGCAAGAATAAAGTCTTCAAGACATATAAATGAATTATAAGGAATGAACTCATTAGGGCATTGCCTGTGAAGGTTATATGGGAGAGAGATCAAAAGGATAAGTGCCATAAGAAGCTACTTCAGACTCGCTAAAACTGCTCCTCATTAACACATATTTCAAATTAATCCATTTCATAGATTATAGATTCACCACTGAAGTCAGTAAGAAAACAGGTAGAACAGAGTAAACCTGTAACCCAAGGAACTTTGTGTTGCCAAGTATTAGTGATACACCTCAGGCTTTACAACCATTAACCACTCATAAAAGACTTCAGAATTTGTCACGTCTTGTCTGGTCTTGAATTTGTTTTAGCTCTATTTGAAACAAAATATTTAAGAAACTTGAATTAATGGTTTTGGTTCAATGGCAAATTACTCAGATACTCATATGACAGTCATGTCTTGCATAACCTGTAATTTTGAGTTTGGTTTAGTTATATTGTAATTTTATTTTTATTTTTTTTAGTTGTGGAGTTTTGGGGATTCTCTTTAGCTTTCTGTAATTGCATAACTCTCACCTTTTACATGTAGGACAAAAAAAATCAAGCAACCACAGTGTAATTAAGCCCATATGGTAGTAAGAGTATACAGGATCAAAACAAATAAAAAACAGGACTGAAACACACCTAATTATCCCATAGAGGTCCCAAGACCAGAATAGAAGAAAGTTCCACAAGCAGCATCATACTCCTCTCAGTGAGAGCTCAGGACTGATGGCTGATCTGAGCAACACTCAGGAGATGTGATCATTCCACCAGAGAAAAGCACAGACATTGGGAAGTTGGTGTATGACAATTTTATTTGGAATATTAATAGGAATTAGCAGTCATAGAGAATTAGGGCTATAAGCATTAGCATCACTGCAATTACATGAAGAAGAACTGTTGCACTTTGAAAGGCTGTTCAAACACTAATTGTTGATACAATAAATTCTCTCTGATCCATATGTAAGGGGGACAGGAATCTGTGTCTCCCATTTGCCCATAATGAAATTGTGTGGACTCATAAGAAACTCATTTCCAATTTAACCAGTATTTCTTTTTAAAAATCATATAAATTGTATTTGAAAATTTAGTATGCTGAAGAATCAAGAAAAACACATCCCAAAGCCAGGAGAGATGAATTCCACTCATGATTGTACTTCATCTTTTCACTAGTTTGGATTGATAATTGTACTTCTCATTCTTATTTTAAAATTTGCTTAATATCATCACTCAGTGTTAATCTTTTCTTAACAATCCTGATACTGACTTTTTTGCCATATAGAATTCGCTTTCTGAATCAATAAATCCAGGGTGGTTTGCTTTTTTTTTCTTTTCCTTTTCCATCTTCCTATTTATACATACAAGAACAGTCCCAGCACTGCAACAGGACTCATACTCAGCTGATCTGACACTGTGATCTCCAAGTCTTTGTTTTTTATAAAATGCTGGAATAAAGCTCCAGTTCTCTGGAGCTCCATTGATTTTTATAACTTAATGACATTCATCATAAACAGTTTAGAAAATTAATTTTAAACTTTTCAGTGAACCTTGCTACTGTTGATTTCAAAATATCTACCCTTAGAATATGTTATTTTAACTTCTTGTTTTAATTGGAAGGAAAAGTATTTAATCATACCTTGATTATATTTTAATATTAAATGACTGGTATATAAATGAATGAATGAATGAATGAATGATAATCACTTGAATGAATATCATACGGTTATTATTTGATCTAGTCATAACCACTGATTCTACTTTTCTCCCCAAATTGTTTTTCTTTTCTCTCTCTTTTTTTTTTTCAGTCTGTTGTTACCCTTGTAATTGTGATGATTATGGGCTATTCATCTTGCCATTCTGGAACCAACAAGAGCAGATTGTTTAGTATGGAGCCAGGAGAAGAAATACCTAGCAATAAATAGAGCTCTACCAATACCTCTTTTTCCTCTTGGATTCTATTTACCTTCTCTCTGATTTTGCATTTCACAGGCAATGCTTTCTGGTTGGAGGAAAATATTTCTAAATTCTGAATATATTGCTTACTAGTGTGGAATGAAATATGTCCATTGTTGCAAGCAGAACACTCCAGGGGATGACAGCTTTAAAACTGGTATCATATAATAAAGTTGTTTGAAAATCTCTTGACCTAAAATGTTGTGCATGGTTTGCAAAAGGACATTAAATTGATAATGATTTATGATATGCATTTTTACACATTTGCAATAATAAATAAGGAAAGCAAGTCACCTCAGGTGTATGAAAAGGCTATTTTTTGAAAAGGAAAATTTAGAATTTATATCAGGATGATATTGACATAGGAGGATCAGAAAATCAATTGATTAGAAATGATTCATCTCAGATTAATCCAAACATACATATGTGAGATAGTCACCTGAAGCTCCCTAAAAGTCAAGTGAGAGAAACAAGCACTTCTAGGCATGATTAATCTATTTGACTTTAGATGACTACTTTTGGTTTAGATAAACTGCTCTCTGGAAGTGCTTGTTCCTTTCCCTTGACTATAAAAGGATGTTAGAACAAATCACTCAGATATAAAGATCTACATTTAGACAGGGTGATTCCCTAGATTTTTGTAAGGAACAGGTAGTAGGAGAAAGTTTAATCAAACATAAAGCAGTACTGCAGTTTATATTAATAAAGAGCTAAGATGATCATAATTCTACAAAATGGTCTTAATGATAGATAAATTACAAACTTCTAATATATTTATGCAAATACTCTTTCCGTCTGCATAGCTGGGAACTTGCGTTTCTTAGAATGAAATAAAGTGTATACTTGGTTTCTAGAGGGCTGCCTGAGCATCATGACTTTATATGCTAGCTCAATAAAAAGTGATTATCAGGCACAGAGGAAACACATATGAAGAGAAAGAACAACCTCAGGAAGACTTCTGGAAAGCTATGATGATTACTGTCATCAAAGATGAAGTTTTCATCTTTACAAAGTTTATAATTTTAATTTTTGGTTTTGGTTTTGTTTTTTTTTTTTTATTATTTTTCCACTTACCCCAGATTTATGCTGGCAATATTCACTCAGCTTCAGTGAGCTGTTTTTTGACTGATACAGGATAAAGCGAAATGACAATCAGGTTCTAGCAGATGCAACGCTACAGAGCAACACTTCTTGCACATCAAATAATATATTCATTTTGTATCACTGAATATTAAATCTGACAGCTTTCTTCTAAGTGTTGGTTGAGGTTTGGTAAATTCCTGCATCTGATAGTCTGAGTAACTCCACAGTAAAAATCGTCACACCAGTCAGTCAAAGAAATCTGAGGAGTTTGTTTACTTAACATATGACTACATGTCATAGCTTTCAAAGAGTCTCCAAGGAGTTTGATAACTGATTAGATGCATTTGTTATCTTTCACTTTACTTTGCTTCATTTCATTTTTATTGTGAGAAAAAGAGAGGAAAAAAATGTCCTTTAAAGCTGTATTTCTTAAACAAACACCGATGTTTTCCATGGAAAATTCAGGAACAACTAAGTGCATGACTGGGTCTATATTATGTTGAAGTTAGCTCTATGGTCCTCTATAACTGTTGGATATCAAGAAGAAAAATTGCATGTCCCTCTGCATAGCTCTATAAGTCATAAGTGACTACTGATCTAATCACTATTAGGTTACATGATTAGTGATTAGTGACATGAAAAATTCTGCTTAAAGTGGGTGATGCATAAGTATTTTACTTTATGCCATATGTTTCAGTACCCGCTTTACAGAATACTGTAAAAAGTAATGAATTTGAAGTATGTAATTTCAAGTTTCAGATAGGTTAATAAACGTACCATTTCTAACTCAAAAAGACAGAAACTCAAGAGGTAGATAAACAGGCAGACAAATATGCTCTTTCCCAATTACAAAAGGAAAATAAGTCCTGTCAACAACAACTTAAAAATCTAGTTCTCTAAACTGGTTAGGAAAAGAAATACAGTTTTACTATATAAACTTATCAAATCTGAGTGAAATTCAGAAGATATTTCAACATCTTAGGAAAAAGAAATTTTTTCTAGAAGGATTTCTCTATGGCAGTTCTATAGAATGTTCTGTGTAACTGATAACAACTGTTATTTGATCTTATGATCAAATATTGGTATGGTTTGGAATAGTCCACTCTGTTTTGATTCACTCTTTCTTACCCAGTAGGACACCTGGTTTTAATACAATTCACTTCTACACCAACTCATAACCCATTCTCTAGAAAGTGAACTAAAAAGTACATATTAAATAATCCAGCTGCCAGCTGCTGTTGCTAGCAGCTTTGGCACTTGCCTTTAGCTCTACTTCCAATTCACACACACTTATGAACACAGACATAGCTGAAGGACAAAACCAGATTAATCCCCTATGCTTGCATTCTTCTTGCTCCCCACTAACACTCTTAAAAGGTTTTTGTGCAGTTATTCAAGTCTGCAACAGAAGCTCTTGAGGTGAAACTTCTGGATACACTCCAAGATGTCCAAGCTGTTTTACCAGAATGGCTTTTACAATGAAAAAGATAAAAACCCATCACAGACTGTTTATTAGAAGATTCCTATGTTCTCAGGTTAGACTGCTGACTATACACCCACTGAGCATATCTGCAAAAAATAAACAAACAATATCCCACAAATACACACAAAACCAAAAAAACCCAACCAACAAAACCCTCACCTGGCAGAGGGATGTTTCTCCCTATACTTTCTCAGGCAGTCATTGCACTTGTAGTTTGTATCAGGTAAAATGGCCCTGGCTAAGGGGGAATCCCACCTGATTTTTCAGCCCAGCTCACTGGCTTTGTGGCATAAATGAACAGGAAGCAGAAACCTGGATTTCTTTATATAATCTGGATTTCTTTACAAAGTCCATGTAGGTTCTCAAGATGCTCTATGAAAACTTTTGAATCTCACATTATTTTCTGATTTTGTTTGGCAAGATGCTTTTTAATAACTATTAATGTTTACTTAGAGCTAACTCAATGGACCAAAGAACAATAGATAGTTTGTCATAGTATGAATAACTACACAAATATGGGTTCACGAAATTATTCCCTTAAGTTTTATATCTCAATGCTCTTTAACTTTCACCAAATTCTTTCCAAATAAATATAAAAGATAATTTGCCTTCTTAAATGCTGTATATTTTTTTACTTTCAGAGAGATCGTGAATATAAGCAATACATTATCCACTTTTACTATATAGCTCTGCTAAAGCCTCCTGGTCCAGCGCTGCCAACTCATACATTCTCAAGGCATGTAATGCTTTCCAGGAAGGAGCTGGATACAATAGCTACTGGAAATGTGTCTCACAAACTGCAATCCCACTGTGAGTTCCACTCCATCATGCGATCAGCCCCATCATGTAATGTCAAAAAGGATATGCATCTCTTGCACGACTCAAAATTGGATGGTTACCTTCCCATTCCCTTTACAGCTGTGTATCCTACTTTATGTAGCATTGGAATATCTCTCACTAAATAATTAAACCACAGAGAAGTGCAAAGGCAGGAGGAACTTCAGATGTTCTCTAATGCATCCTTTGAAAACAGAGCAGGTTCGACTAGATTTACGATCTCATATTTTAACATAAACATCTAACTTATTCCCAAAAAAATGCATAGTAACAGAGAGGCCACAGCCTCCAAGAAAATCATTCCAATGCTTTACCATACTCTGATTTGTTTTCATCAATGGGAAAAAATTATTTGCTTCCTCCTCCATTTAGATATTTCAGATTAGATTCTCTCCACCTGATTGTAGACATCTCCAAAGACCAAATGCATCTCCAAAGCAGATGAGTCTACATCTCAGCTAAAACAGTATAGAGGATAATGGCATGATTCATCTGAATATAAGTGTCCACATGGAAATAAGATGAATCATGCTGCTTTTCTCTCTTCTTTATACAGACAAAAAGGGTGATTAGTTCAGATAAACTAGCTGATTAGTCTTCCTCCTGAAAACTGTTTAAATTTCTTTTCTCTTCTTTTTATTAAAATGACCAGTCCCACTTCTTTCAGTCATAAAGGGGGTCAATTCTACCCCTATATAGTCAAACTTAATCTTAAAGACTTGCAAGGAGAAGTCTAAATTGTCCAAATTATGTGCTTAAGTGAACAATCTATATGTTTAAGAGTTCCAAATTCATATATAGCTCTGCATGACTAGGTACTTCAAAAATATTTTGTTAACCTATTTTGGAATAGCATCACTTCTCTAACTCACATTTACCTCTGTACATATTTCAACAGAGCAACTGCTGAGCCAGTCCTTCTTCAATCTTCAACTCATCTTAATCATACGTAAATGCAGAATCTGTATATGTCCCTGTCAAATTTTAACATATTTTGATCTTTAGCTCTATTTTCCAGCCTGTGGAAGAGCTCTTATTGCCTTCCCTCACTGCTGAGAGCTCAGCAATTATTTCACTATTCAACACAGTAGTGAAACAAGTGGCTGTACTTGCCCAATAACCACAACTGAAGTGATTTGCTATCCTGACTGTGAACACTTGCTAACCAATCAAATGCAGCTTTTCAAAAAGTTTTCCATCAGTTTTGTGGTAATTTAATCAAGATAATTCCCTACTTACTTATGAGAATGGCACATTTAATAGTATAAAAAGACTTTATTATAAGATAAATTACTTAATAACTCTGTTTCTCACATATTTTGATTCCAGTTCCATTTCCATACAGGGAAATTAGATTAACTTGATCCAACTTGTGCCCACTAAATACAGCTTCATTGGCTTCATTGTTACTTACCAACTTGATATGTTCTTGTATTTGGCTTCAAAATATTTCAGCCTTTTACTCCTAATAACTGAAGTAAAGCTAAGTCTAAAATGCTCTAGTTCATCCCTTTTCTGTCAAAAAAAATATATATTGCCCTTGTCAGTCTTTTGCTAACTCCACACATCCAAAGAAAACTACAGCACTACAGAATCTGTATATTGACAAAAGAAACCAATCAGTGAAAACACTGTGGAAAACAATTCTGAAGATCCCTTACATCTTACTAACTCTGCTCCATAGCTACACAAAGAGTTCCTTTATTTGTTAACAGTCTGATCAGTGTTGGTGGTAGATGGGCTTGAGTAGAATTAACTATTTCCAGTGGAATCTGGTAGGACATGCAAGAACATTTGGACCTTTTCTACATTTTTTTGATGACTCTGCATGAGGATCTGATTTATATTATTATACTCCTAGAGTAATGTATATTGTGATGTCAGCTATTAATACATATTTTACCTCTGCAATACAAAGTATAAGGCTCATTATGGAGCCTTCCAATTTATACTGTTCAGTTCCTATATAATCTTGAGCGTATGCATGCAAATACTGATGAAAGCAGTGATGTTTACTAAACAATGCCAATGCCAAATCCAAAATCCACATGGAATAAGGCAGCAAAAGTTCACATGAGTCTATCATACCTATCACACAAGTATACACGGTGGTGATTCATCTCAACTACCACCTCAGCTAAATCCCATATTCTCTTTTTTTTAAACAGTAGAAAGTTATGGGGATGTTTAAGGAATGATTCATCTGACCTATTTTAGGTGTTTATGGGAAGATGAATCATGCCAAAAAAGTGCCTTTCACTTAATTTTCACAGAGGGAGCTGATGGTGACAAGCTTAACAATCCCGTCTATTTCACCAATCATCACTAGTTTTGCTATTTCACCTGGATAGCATGGTTATATTAGTTACAATCTTGCTAATAATTTATTTATTATTTATATATTTACTTGTAACTTCTGTATTATTATTACTTAGAACTTTTGTATTACCAACCTGTAACAGCTATATCTGAATTACCACTGTAGAAAATTAGATCAAACTCTGCCTCCTGCAGAGACTTTTTTGTCCAGAAATTATGTCTTTGCAACTAGATCAGTATTTAAAATTATATATTTATCTAACTTCACCTGCAATCTATAACACACATTTCTGGTGAAAGTAACGATCTCTCTGTGCAGAAGCTGAATAATATATCTCAACAAGTTGGAAGTCACATCACATTTCTTCTTGATGGCTACAGTCAGTATAATGTTGACCTAATAGTCACATAAGATATGTGTGTACACATCTCTTCTTATATATGCATCGTTAACATATACAAACTTGTATAACTTATATGCTATTCTTCACTAAAAGAGGTAATTTTGAAAAATATGCATTAAATTATCAACTAAAGTTCTTTTAACTTGTTTCTCTGACAAACTATTTTACATTGTGTTAATAACCAAAATATGTAGCATGATAAAAACGTAGGACATAACGGAGGCTATTTATGTAGACAGCTGAACTTCAGTGTCTTCCGAATATTACTTACTGAACCAAAAGATAATCTCTTTGTATGTAAAATGTCTTGAAAACGTAGGCAATTTTAAAAATCTGCCTCCTATGCTTTCTCACCTCTGAACTTGACCATCTTCCAGAACACCATCACAAAAGACACGTGTAATTCATAATATAAGTGTCAATACCTGCATGATGTAACATCAACAAGCAATTAAGCTGGAATCCCAAAAGGATTGTGCAGCATTTGCAGAATATCCGTGCAGAAACTCTTGCTTGAAAAAACTTCATTTTCTAGGCACAGAAGAAAGGCAACATATTTGTAATGTTAAATTACACTGCACTGCCAGCATTTAGGACACTTCTAAAACTAATAATGGATAACAAGCCCACTGAAGAGAAAAGGCCCAGGGAAGAATTTGACCACTTACTCCTAGGGTTGTTCCAGATCACTCCTCCTAGATCTTTCCAAGACAATTCATCTGGTTCTACAGACAAGTCTATTACAGGGATCACTCAAAAAACCAGTATGGATGCACCTGTGTAGGATTTGGCATTCTCCACACTCTTCCAATATTTCTACAGAAACCTTCCCATTCTCTGTATCCTTCTCATATCCCTGGGCATTTAGCATAATAACTTGGGCTCATTTTGGTGCATCCTTCATAGTATTGCAGGCTGAAAAAATGCATTAAAAAAAAAAATCATGTAAAATCAAGAGTGTGCACACACATGTACCACCGTACATGTAAAGGATGTGGTCATCCGGCTCTAGGAGGACCTAACCCTAAGTGGTGTGGACACGAGCCACACTGTATTATTTGGCCTGCAGTCAGATAATGCCTCCCTAGACCTGCATAGTTAGCAACGCTGACATAACTAATGTCATAATGCAACCTTCCTTCTGCAACCTGGAAAACAGGTTTTTTATTTGGTTGCAGAACTGCTGATGGGGCTTCCTCACCCTCTACTAATAGAGATCAAAGAGACAGAAGAGGCACAGGAGAGAAAAGCAATAAAAGTCGTGTGCCATCTACTGAAGATGGAAAGCGGCAACCCTATTCTCCACTCAGTTAAACAGATGCCTTTTAAACCCCTGCCAAACCCAGTTTCACAAGAAGATCACATATTAAACTATTTCCTTAATTAGTGTCACTGCCACTTGCCTGGCAGTGACAAAACAGACATGACCACAACTCTTCTCCAGACTGTAGACCACGGAGAATGGAGTGGGGAAGGAACACCAAGAACACTGACCTTCTGTGACCATCCCAGGAAAGAAAACTTCCATTTCAGTTCCAGTGGTATATCTCTCTAATAAGAAAGCCACATAATTAGTCCTACTTTAAACCTAAAGGTTGAGCGATAAGTGCAGCTCTTGAAAACAGACTGTTACTCTGAACACAAGATACTTAGAAGTTGTGAAAGCTTTCTCCATAACCACGAAAATCATCTGTCTAGAAAATAACAAAATATTTCCTTCTATATTCCATGCATGCAGGAATCATATGATTCCAAATTATCAAGCAATGTACCACAGAAACAAGAGGAAGGTGAACAGTGAGAGAATTTTTCAGTCTCTGGAGACTCTTAGAAGTGCCCTGCTATTTTCTTTTGTGACAAGAAGTTCATATTGAAAGTTTGTGCACATTGAATATTACAGAAATTATTGGTGTTGGGAACTAATTTCCTCTCTCTCTTTATTTGTGGGCCTTAGTGGGATGACATTTATGGCAGAGATACAGGATCATTTTGCTCTTTCTTAAGAATCCTGAGTATTGTTATCAGTGGTTCAAGAAGAGTCTTCAAACAAGTATGACTGCTGATGAAGGACTCCCTTCATGAGGGCTGGGAATTGCCCTCAGAAAGCTGTCATTTGCCTTAAAGCAAATGGTATAGAAGGAATCCCTTTCTCCTCTAGCAGGCAGGTAATGAAAATTAATAAAACTTAATGTTTCTGTTCTGTAATACCTGACTAGTCACATGGTAGGAGGCTGAAGAACAGAGCATGTGTGCAAAGAATAGCACTGGAATGTGCCATAAGCATTATTTATCTGAAGCTGAGTATCAGAACATTCTTTAAACAACTATTTCTTAGATTCTTTGACTTATTCCTATCATGAGGATGTTTTTCTTTTCTTTTCTTTTTTTTTTTTTGGTTTCACTTGGCATCTTTCTGCATGGTTTGATTCAGCTGCATAAATTAACTGACTTTTTCTGTATGACATAAGCAATAATCATTGGTCATTTAGGCATCATGGAAGAAAGTAGCATTTTAAGAACTATTATGGCTCAACTGGAAAAATGGGGCTTAAGAAACTATCATCTACAGGAGAAAAGATGACACCTATAGCTATTTTTTGTGGAAAAATGCACCATAATATAAACCATTCCACTGAGAAGACACAGGTCTGTGAACACTCATATTACAGCCATATGTCTTTATAGATGGCACATACGAAAAAGGACTCAAGGGAATAATGAAAAAAGGCCCAAAAAAAACTATACAAAAGAAAAATTGTATTTTTACTTTTATTTTCTCTTTCAAGTAGAATGTTCCTTGCTTCTTGGGTTTTACTGGGTTTAGCTTTTCTAAACCTACAATAAATAATAGCACGATTTAAAAAATGCAAAGTATTGGCTTTATTCTCCTTTAACTGTTGATGCAGTACTTATGCAACATTAATAACTTGCTGCTGCAAGCCCACCAAATCTATAGTCTTCAATAATAAATAAGTAAATAAATATTGTTTTAAATTTCTCCTGGATGGCTTAGTTTATATAGGTATGTAATACAATGATGAAACTGTAATTTTTCTTAATCATGTTCTGAGATGGGGGGTAAATAAAGTGGATAATATTTTTTCCTTTCTATAAGTTCAAGAATGATAATTTTTAGTATCATAATAATGAGATAATTCTTGCAATAATGTCATCTAGTAGTATTAATAATGTCATGTAGTAGTATTTACTACAAAGTAAGAAGCAGGATTCACTTCCCTTTACTTTAGCCACCTAAAAGTCAAATACATCACCTTCTCTACCTATTTGGATAATCAGTGGGTTCAGACAGGCACGTCCTCATATTTTATCACTGGGGCAAATCTAAGATTACTGACTAATTAAAAAGATGCTTTAACTGTGCAAGCCATAGTTCTCACTCAGAGAGACAACTTTGATAGGCAACTCATCCTGATTATGGCAGCCCTCCACCTTAAGACAGGATGAATTGCACTCTGGAGTTCCTTTTCTTTCTTTATGAGTTATGCTGAGCCTAAATGAGCCTAAATGAGGCTAACTCTTTCAGCTACTTTATAGATGCCTAAAATTAGACAAGATTAACACCACTCACAGGATCTGCAAGTCGAAACAGGTTTAGTGCTAGGTGAATTTAATACTGAGTTTACCTACCTCATGGATCTTCTAATGCCACAAAGATAATTTTTTTAAATTAATGCATGGAAAAAACAAAAAAGGAAAAATAGTTTACTATAAGATTCTCTGCTGTTTGGAAACCTTTGGATGTTAAGATTAATTTTTCAAGGGCCTTCAAGTGCAAATGACTACCACAATTTTGAAATGTAAATTTTCCTCCCACCTGATTATATGCTAATTCCTGATGAAGTCTAAAAGGTCTAATCCATTACATAAATTAATTACCTTCAGCAAAGATTCCCCAAAACTCAGGAATCATAAGGGAAAAAAAACCCTGGTAAAATCTGCTCCTGCTGGCTGTGCTGATTTTGTCTGGCATTAATGAGTTATGCTATCATTGATTTGTTCAATCAAACCCTGAAATGTTGCATAGCAGTGCAGAAAGGCCAGAAGAAGCTCTTAGTGATATCCTATTAAATGTATCCGACTAAGACAGTGATATACTACTAAACACATCTTATCAGGTTTAATGTTTTGTAATTATTTAGTACATATCTACCAGTAATATATTTATTTTGAATTTTAATGAGTGCATATTTCTTGATATACAGATCAGTTGTCACCATCTAAGAATATAACAATTGCAATTTTCAGTTCCCAAGGTCAGGATGGAGCATGCTATTATTTCAATTTATTTTGCCTAAAGAATACTCTACCAGATTGATATGATATTTTTTTTCTGATTTATCCCATAGAACTAAACTGGAAAAGAAATACTGCAGTGAAAAATTAGTCTGTACTGTGATGAATTTATTTAAGTTACCTTTTCCAGCAAACAATTATTTCCATAGCAGTCAATTTTGAAATTACTTTCTGAACTACGTCTTTACTTCTAAACAATCCACCTACAATTAAGTATTCAGAGTATCTTTATCTCGACATGCATGAAGACTTCAGAATTACTTTTTTCCTGGGTCTGGCTGCATGACCAGCTCATTCCCTGAATCTGTGCTGGGATGAAATCCAGGTATGCAGCAATTCCCTGTCCCAGAAAACAAACTTCATGTCTCTAACAAGGCCCATGATCAAAACACCCAGGAAAGCAACACCTGAAGGTAGGGAGCCACTGATTATTAAATAATAACCCTTCAATTTTTCAAGAATGCTTGTATACTAAGTTAAGCCTAGCATACTGAAGGTGAAAGAAAGCTTTTTTTGTAAACCATTGCTATCCTTTCTAAATTAACAAGAATCCAAAGACGACTGTGAGTTTTGCTAACACTTTGGCCAGCAGAGGATTTTAGCTGCAGTGGAAGATGGAGAATACAGCTCACCTAATTCTTCAAAGTATTTCCTTTCCGATCATCATTTCTATCTTCCTTGAGGGACATTATTTATTATTTAAAAGCTAATATCCCAAAGATATTCTGACAGTTAGTTATGTGCATCAATTGAAAATAAGACACAACATAATGTATTGTTAATGTGTAAGTGTAGCCAAGGTTGTGGCATCCATCTGTCTTGCACAGTGGAGTCCTGTACAGCATGGGACAGAATAAATAGCCTGGTTCCACTAATGCTCCACAGATAATGGTTTTCAGACCAGAAGAAAAATTACCCTGTAACAGTTTCTAAGTTCCTCTGAGAAAAATGATGCAAGCCACTGCTGGGTTGGATCATCTACTTGTGCTTTATCACATAATCATTTGTTGATCTTTGATCTCAAAGGCCAGAGGGGAGAATGAGCTTGGAAATTGCATACTGTTCATAGTGATAAGGAAGTCATTGTTTATTGATGTTACCAGCCCTTGATCTTCTTTTTTTTTTCTTTTTTCTTTTTTCTTTTTTTTTTTTTTTTGTGCTGTACTGTGGTTTGATCCTTGACTGTGAAACACACAGGAAATTCATTCATGTTGTGCGTTAGCAGAACTCAGTGATTACTTCTTCCCAGGCATGAAAAACCAAGCATGGGATGTTAGCCAGAGAGATCTTGGCTCAAATGCTGACAAGAAAAACTACTGCATTTTCAAATAATATGTTAAGTATCCTTATATGAAAGAAATCAATTATTTGGATGAATAGTGAGAACAGTGTTGTACTTCTATTTAGCAGGCGGGAAATAAATCTATTTTGAAGAATGGAATTTAACAACTTTTCAAAGCTGCTTGAGTGTCAGCCTGCATTTTTGTGCTGAGTGAGTCAGAAACAGTGAAGGAAATGTTTCTAATTCCTTCAGGTAGAAAGCAAGTGTGCTTGGATCTCCCATATTCCATTCAGTGTTACAGATTAGTACAGATTGGTTCCACAGGAGCCTCCAAGAAAAGCCAGGGCTGCTACAGTATTTCATAGTGAGCCTAATCCTGCACACTCTGTGAGAACAAGCATCCAAGTAGTTTTTGCATGGGGACCTCAAGTTTTTTGTATCACTATAGTTAAGCTAAAAGTTTTTAAAATTTTAGGAATGAAGTGTAATGGAACATAAATTTATGGAAGCACACTTCTTGAGCACCTTAGGGCATTTAGACACTGAGGCACCTAAAGAGTTAGGTACCAGCTAAACAGCAGGTTTGCAGATTACAGTTCTGAATGTAGACATTTTTTCTCTAGCTTCTGGTATTCACTATCAAGAAGTTTGTGAATGAGTCACCCAAAAACATTACTATTCAACACAACTTGAATTCTTCCTGGCAACGCAAGTCAGTTATCAGCTATATACATTAAGCCTATTCACGTACTTGTATCAAGAATGCCTGCCAGTTAACAGTTTGATATGGAATTAGGAGGCTGTCACACATCACACTGAAATTTGTGCATCGGACCTTAACATGGGAAAGATGCCTGAACTTAATGAGGTTGGTGTTTAAGTACCATATTTACTATTTAATTGCTTCTCTGGTCTTAGCTTCTTGATCCTATGTTTTAAAAATTATTCAGAGACTTAGAAGCTTTACTTCCACTGAATTTGAATGTACTAAAATCTGATGAAAAATTCCATTTTTCTTACTGTGCAGCAATAAACAATACAGTATACAATGCATTCTTCAGTCACAGTTACAGCATAGTGCGCAATTAAATGGCACTTTGAATTGTGTACTTCCCTGCATATAGACTGCCCATGCTATTAAAAGCTGTCAAGTCTAAGACTGGATCTATTAGGTTCTTATTTTTGTTAACAACAGTTAAGAGTATTTGGGTTGTTTTTTTTAAAAAAAAAGCCAACAAAAAGCAACTTTTTTTTCAAGCAAACTTTTACTAAGTATTCCATTTGTGTTTCAGCAACAGAACTACTAACAGATTCCATACAAAAGTAGTAGGTACTCTTACCCTATATGCTGTTATGATAAGGTATTGTACAGAATCTGTTTCATAGTACTGCATTAGAGTTAAGTTATAGTGGGAAGCTGTCTTCTGAGATAATAGATTGAAATTTATGATATGTTACTTAGAACTGAGAATTGAGGATATGAAAATAGAAGTAAAATAGTTAATAATTGCCACAATAACGCAGGGCAGTTTGGATCACTGAAAAGTTGTTGGAATCAGGAAGCCTCAATTTCCGGGAATCCCAAACTGACCAGAGGCTGATAACCGTGAAGACTCGGGGAAGTCCTGTAATTCCCCCTGTTTCTATTCCTTTGGAATAGAATAATATGCTTGCATGAGAAGGAGGCTGTGAGGAATAATTATTTGATCAACATGTTTCATACATTAGGTGCCATATATATTCTAGCTACTTTTATACAAAGCCATGAAATTTGTCCGAAACTTCATTAATATTAATTGCATCTTTGTTTTTATATTAAAAAATAGATAGAACTATTTGACGGTCACTCTCATGTCTTCTGTTATTGACTGCTTATTCTGTTATGTGTTGTCCTCTCTAACAAGAGGAAAAGAAGGTGGGGGGTTATTGCGTGAGTGCCAAACAAGAAAGACTGAACGGGTAATGGTAATTCTTAAAAGCATCTAAGAAATAATGTCTGAAACATAAAAACAGAGATAATTCTGATCACTGACTGACTAAATTATTTTTCTGGGAAAGGAATACAGTGAAATGCAGACTATTATCCAACAATTTCTTCAGATGGACTAATAATAATTTGTTATACAAAACAGAAAGCAAGAAGGCATAGACCTTAGGAAAAAAGACAGAAGAAAAAAGACAGGGATTTAGGTCAGTGTACACAGAATCACAGTATTTTTAATTCTTAGGAAGGGAAGGAAGAAGAACAATAAAATCAATACAAAAGACACTAAAAAAAAGACTTCAGGAAACTCAGAAATGACAAGTAAGATCCCCTGGGAAAAAAATTCAATGAAGAACTTCTTTAAAGAAATTCTGTTTAAAATGTGACTGTAAATCATCTAGCACAGAAGAAAGATGGAAACTATACAAGACCAACTTCATAAAATCACAGAGTCATTACTTCAGACACAAGAAGAATAGGTACAGAAAATGAGTACTATTCAAATCACTACGGTGAGAAATGGAGAACAAAGTAATAACAGAACTACCGGGAACACAGAAAGACATACTGAGAAAAGTGAAGGCACAAAATGTGAAACAACTAGCAAGGAACATGCAAGATAAACAAAGAAAAAGATCAATAAGTACATTAGTTGCAAGAGGAAGACTACAGAAGAAGCTGGTCCACTATTCAACAGGGAAAAAAACCTATGAAGTCATGGCACTAACAAAACCCTAAATGTTTAATGCATTTACTGCTTCAGTCTTCACTAAAAAGGTTAGATGCAATCAGGCAGATAATGTAATTAGCACAAACAACAAAGAATTCAAGATAGAAAAAAGGAAACTGATTAGGGAATACGAACCTAAGTTAGTTGGCTTTAAATCACTCAGACATGATGAAATACAGGGAGTATAGAGAATTTGCTGAAGCAATTTCAGAAGCACTTAAAAAACTCATGGATGATGAATAGGATTCTGGAAGACATGTTACCTATCTGTCCTTAAAAAAGGGAAAGCAAAACGATCTGGAAAACTATGTATCATTAAGACTACTTTCCATTTCTAGAAAAATACTGGAATATATTAGCAAACAAAAAGACTCAAGCCTCAGGAAAAGGGACAATGACTAAGAGCCAAAACAATTTTTAAAAAATAATTGCTGTAACTGGGTTGGGGAAGAGGGGTGTAGGTGTGTGGTGGTGTGTAAAACAAGAGAGTAAGACAAGCTTTTACTTGTTTAGTAGGCAAAAAAAAAAGCTTTAGTGAAACTTTTGATACTAACATAATGTTCTCATAAGCTGTCTAAAAATGGTTCCCTCTTAAAAATAATATACTGATTTGAGATTCTTGGGGATCGAGTTTGTCTAATCAACGTTTTCCTTAATACGCAGTATGATAAAATGGAAGATTTAAGAAATGTGAAATTATGAAAACTGAAGGTGTTGACAAACTGTAAGATGTAAGCATTCTTCTTGACAGAACTAAAATTCAAAATGATCACTGCACATTGGATATTTGTTCTATATAATACTACACTCAGGAAGAAGTAGTCAATGGCACAAATCCAGGCTTTAGAATAACTGTCCCCAGGAAAGAAAAATCTGGGGGCTTTAGTGGATATCAAGTTGAACATGAGTCTTCTATGACATGTGGGAAAGCAAAATACTATGCTATTGGTGTATAAAAATATAAAATATGTAAATAACCTTTCTGCTGTAGCTGGCTGTAGCTGGTACCAGAATTCCATCAGAAATGATGATTCAAACATGAAACTTGTAATGAAAAATATAAGTAATATAAGTTGAATCCAGCCTAAAACTGAGGAAAGACATGATAAAAGGTTACTGCAGAGAGGAAGAGAATAAACTATTCTTCATGCCCATTGTGGCAGTACAAGTAATAATAAGCTTTAACTGTGGAAAGGGAGATTAATTTAGACATAAAGAAAAGCTTCCTAGAAGTGATAGCTAAGGTCTGGAACAGATTGCCTGATAAGAATGCAGAGAATACATCAGTGAGATTTAAAAAAAAAAAAAAAGCTGGACAACAGCTGCCTAGTTTTGTCTGTTGTTTTCTGTTGCCTACAGAATCTTGAGATTCTATACTAAAACATAATGCTGCCTTTGTTTCCCAGACTTTACAGTTGTCTGACCTCTTGAGCTAGTTGGGGTGCTCAGTATCCTTGTGACAATCCAGGAGAGAAGTCTCATGATTCACAGTGACCATCGAGGTGTAGGAAGGAGATGCTAGGAGGAAATGTCGACTGTTGGTCACAAAGTCAAGGGAGATAAGAAGCTGAGGTTGGCAGGTGGGCTAGCCCTGGAAATACAGAACCAAGGGTCTACCTGGGCTCAGCAGTCTGATAGCCAGGACACCTGATAAATAAACTGTTCATCACAGTAATCACAGGAGAGTGAGGAGCTTGGAAGACAGGTTAATACTAAAGAGGGAGTCACAAGATCCAAAAGTCAAAGTCCCTAGAGATTGCAGTAGGATTGTAGAAAACAAGACCCGAAAGAGGTTAACTCAAGTAGAGCACTTGCTGGATTTTATGTGAAAAGCTTTTCTTCAATCAATATGTGCCTGTGGAATGTATAAACTGTCACTGGATCACCATTTTCCAGTGAAATGGCTCCCCCTATCAAAAAGCAGTTTTCTGGAATGGAACGAGATCTCAACCTTTCCTGCTCCTGCTGACGAAGTCTTAAGAAGTGTTACAAATTTATTGAAGGATGAAACTGTTCTTTTTCTGAAAGATACCAGCTTACAGGCTCCTGTAAAATGACTTGTGTTTCTTGTTTAAAACTGGTGTTAGGTGGCAAAGAAGTTTTTATCATTTTCAGGTACAACAAGTGAATTTCAGGTACAACAAGTAGCATTTGAATAAAAAAATAAGAAATATTTTTTGACTGTTAATGCTCCTCTCTCTTATGTATCAATTATTATGTGAAGATAATTATGGGGCTGATTGGACTGTGGGTCACCCAGATGTTTTGCTGTCTGTCCCTAATGATTCTGTATTCTTCCTTACCTGCCCCAAAATTTCATCTGGAAGAACAAAATCTAGGGGTGATTTTTCCCAATGGAAAAATCCTGCACCAACAGGAGAGTACAGCAGCTGCCAGTGACTCATGGGGCTGCAGACATGGATGCTGGCAGCACAAGGGTCAGGAGGAGCTGAGCAGCCCTGCTGATGGTTCTGAGGTGAGCAATTAGCATGGATTTGGTAGAATGTGGAAAACCAATGACATATTAGAGGTCTCACAAGAAAGTGAGATACAGTCTCACGGCATAACATACTGTGGGACTTGGTGTAGACAAGGTTTGGGAGACTTTAGGTAAAGCTGAGTCTCAGACAGGATGGAATATGGTCTGGTCTGAGAGAGAGGGGATTAAGAAGAGTTGTGGGGCTTTGGTTTAGGAAACCTAAGCTTTAGAGTTAGCAGGACAGGGAGACTTACATGAGACTTAGAGAACCTCCTCTTCAAGGCTCTGGAGCAGCTGTGGTGATAATTCAGTTCCGGGCAGAAGATTTAGGATTTGGAATGTGCAAGGCTCTGGGTCAGGGGAATAATGAGTTTTAGAAACTTCCTCCACTCTCTAACCATCTGTAACTAGGGCCTTGGTGTGAAAAGGGATCACAAACACATGTAGCTCCTTCCCAAGCTGTCATAAAACTGCGCATGATCTAACTTCCTTCCACATTCCTCCACTTTTTTTACTTTTTTTTTTTTTTTTTTTTTTTTTTAATAGGGATTATGGTAGCTTTACCTCACACAGGACTCTGAATTTCACTCTCAGAGGAATGCCTCAATTTCAAAAGTTTCTGTGCTGAACTTTCAACTTTTGAGGAATATTTCTCTCTCCTAATATCTTCAGTGTAAACATCAAGATGTGGGTTAGCTGTATAGCTTCTCTTTACAGAGAGAAATATACTGAAATATACTCCTGTATGAACCCTCCCACTCGAAAGAAGTACAACTAATATGGAATAGATCAGTCATGACCTGCAGGTGTCCTTTTCTCTCCCCAACTATAAAAATTACCTTAGCTGTAAAAACCTAGACTGAAATCTTCTATAACTAGATGAACTGAATCTCAGCTTTTCACACTATAAAACCACTTTTAAAAATGTTATTCAGAACCATTCATGTACTTAAGCTATGTGCTTAAAATATGGATGAATATATAATTAAATAGATACATTTTTGTGTCCATCATAAAAATTAAATATAACTAAGATTCATGTGGCCTGAGTACATGGTCAAGGATCACTGTTTTTTTTCCTAAGTTAAATGTATTATTATGTTCCTGAATTTATGTGAATTTGGTCTGGTTATTATCTATAACTGCATGCCCACAAGTGGGATAAAATAAGGAGGCCAATCTTACACAGACAAGTGACCATCTTCAGACTTGGATACCAACAATTTATATTACAGAAGCTGATTTGTAAAACTTTACTACTACTTTTGTCACATTAATAAAGCTAATTTTCACTCACACGGACAATAGATGAATCCCTGCAAGACCTTAAAAGTATAAGACAACTTTTGCATATAGCCCAGAAAAAATGGTATGTAGATCGTACTTCAGAAGCTGTTGTGTTTTGCATTCCAACGGCAGCTGCCAGTGCTCCCTCGTGCATTTGTTATTACAATACTGGATTGAAATTTCTCTCATTAACTAATAACATTACGTTGTTTGTTTTATTACTATCATTTGGAAGTACTGTTTTGCTGTGATTTGCAGAATCAGTCATGTATGCAAACAGTTAATCAACGGGTGGCAACCACTTTGTAAAGCTAGATTTCTACACTTGTGCACCTGTTTCTTGCTCTTGTTCAGAAAACACCAAAGCAATTACCAGAATTGTTTATGAAAGCCCATCACAATATCTAGTTAAATCACTTTACTAGATACATTCTGTTTATTACTTATTCTTTACTTTAAAAACACAAGATCTCTTAACATCTCTTATCTCAAATTACTGCTCCATATCAGGTGTTTTAAAGGAAACATTTTGAATTCACAAAATTGTATTTCTCTTCAACAGGCAAATTATAAAGCATAGGCGCTGTTTTTAGATAGCATTTGCAATATCATACTTGGATATTTTTTTTCATATTGAAAGATCCTTTAGATACATATTCTCCTTTCCTCATTTTGCTGTCATGTTCTTGATGCCAAGACATAACAAATATAGTCACAGTAAAAATAATCCACCACACAATTAAGAAAATCATTACCTTACTTTTTAAATGTCTCAAATACTTCAATTTGTTTCAGAAGGAATATTCAAAGCATGACAAAATTACCTTTAAAATAACTCAATTACCAAAAAAGCAGTATCTGTTTTCACCTCAAACCTTTTCAGACTCGCATGTAATTCCTTTACTTGACATAAAATACTTGAACATAAAACCAGAAACTGCTAGAAGCATCTACAATTACTGAAGATGCCAATAATAAAGTATTCACACTCCTTTAGTTACTTCAAAATACTCCTTAGGCATTCTAAATTGGGTGTGGGATGATTACTGGGATGATTAAGGTCAAACTATCATGAATTGAAAAAAAACCCTGGGCAATCCTAGAGAAATTACTCATGTTCCTAAGAATGATTTAAATGAGCTTTGTGTAGGCTAGCTAGTCAGATTACAAACATATGTGGAAAGGGCTCTGTTCCTGATGCCCAGTCAAGTTTATGAAATTCTTTCTGCTAACTTAAATGGACTTTGGACCAGACTTTAAACCTGTTTTTATCTTTGGTATACACTGAATATGCAGCATGTATGTATCACATTGAAGAATATTAGCAAAAGACTAAGTTTTCTTCCAAGAATATACTTCAAAATAATTTTAAAGTGCAAAGTGTACAAAATTTCATGCATTACACTCATGTCTATGTTCACAAAAAGAAATAATAAAATTGAGGATTTAATCTACTGCCATGTCCTTGAATGACATTATTAGATTATAATTGGAAGTATGTCTTCACTATACGAGTTGTTTAGTGGAGGATTTTTTACCCTTAAATTCTGGTATCAGAGTTGCTTTATCGACATCATGCTTATTCATTTTTCTGAAGAAAGCAGAGCAGCCTGAGAGACAGCAACTATGACAAAATATACATTCATTTCCTTCTTTGCTAGCTGCAACAAATGAAAGATATTTATTGGATGAAAAGTAATTTAGAATCTGGGCATATATGATTATTTTAAAGAAACATTTTATTATATGAATCTTTTGAATGATGAGAAACTTCTCTGGTTCTAGAAGATTTGTTCACAAGGAAGGGATTTTTTTTTAACATACTTGAAAGGAAAATAGATGACCAGTTTCATTGAGAAAGTAAATGGTGACGTATCTGATCTGACTTTGATTGTTAGAAAATACAACAGATGAAGAGTTCTATTTCAAATAATGTAATAGTTATTTTACTCCCTTTCCTTCCTCTCAAATAGCTTTGTAAGTATAACTTCTACAACATCTGAACATATTACTGTATACACACTCAGTGTTAACATGTTTTACAACTCTTTATTAACTGAACTAAACCCCCACCAATATGATGAGCACATGAACTTTTATAAAATGTAGTTAAGAAAACATTTTTGTGCATCTTAATTTTTACACTCATATGTTCTGAGCAGTGGTTTCAGTTTTAAAACAGGCTGTTCCAGGAAAAATAAAGGCAAGAGGTGGAGACTAACAACCATATTCAAGGCTATCACAGAACTGAAATTAATTTGGTGTTGAGGAATATCTTTGTATATGTGTTGGTTATGTTGACCCTTTCATTTACATGTTATAAATACTGTCCTTGTGGAAAGACTTCACAATGCATAATGTATTTTTTTAACTGAGACAACCTATTAGCTTGCAGTGTTTTTGCTCTGAATAATTCCCCTTTACCCTCCATTTAACAGATGGATTTAAAATTTCTTGTCCTTGGTTATTGGCAGGGCAAAGGGGTCCAGAAAGTGTTGCTCTGTTTGGCTGTCTAGCTTATTTTGAATTTACATCTTTCTGAATTTCTCTCCTCTGTCTCAAACCTTCATTCTGTCTTTTAAATAAACAGCAGTTTTTTCTCCCGGTACTTAGTATGATGAATCAGTGCTTAACTCACAAAACCATTGGCTCATATAGCAGAGATGGATAAGCAGTGTGTGTCCTACTCCCCTGCTTCTGAAGTGAGCAGCCTGATGACTGCAGGCTCAGGACTGAAACACTGAGAAGACTAGCTATAAAAGTTAATCTGGCATCTCTTCAGCATCTGTATTATTCTACATTGTTTACATTTCATATTACTATTGAGTATCAACACTTCAGGTCAGCATATGTTCTGGTATCATTAAAATTTGTAGGAATTAAATATTTTTAAGTGGCCAGCAATTGCGGGCACATGATGAAAAATGTGAGAGCTTTCTGAGTACATTTCACAACAATATTAAACATCAAAGTCATCTCTTTATCTCACCTCTTCATCAAATTCAAAGTATGCCACTCATGGTGCAATTAATCTAAGCAAAGATAGACATTTACAGTGTAAATGTGTATTTCAGGTACCATTTCTAGATTTTTTTTTTTATAGTGGCAACCATGAAGTTCCAGTGGAGTAAGTCTGGTATTTACCTCCTTTTTACATTGACTGTAAAAGGAGTGGGAAGTACTTATATTATAAACATGAAGGGTAAAATGGGGAAATTATAGATTTAGTTCCTGAACATAAATTTTCCTATTGTTTACTGTTAGCCAAACTTTCTTCTCAACACTGGGACACCTGCACTTTAGTGCCTTCACATGTTGGAAGCCTTGTAAAACAGTGATGAAATGTGCTACTGTACACAAAGTATGGTCCACAACCCCTGCCTGAATTTTCTTTAATTCCACAATATCCCATCTTCCAGCGTTTGTTATGTGCAGAATAAAACGACTTTAAAGGAAAGTATGATAGAATGACATAAAGCAACACACCGATGCATTAAATGTGGATAAAATGTGGAGAAGCCCACAAAGCAGTTTATGACAATAAAACAAATTAATTCATTCCAAATGTTACGCTACAGTAGGTTATATGATTCTGCCAGATGTTTCTCTTTACGCAAATTTTATTATGCCACAAAGGGCAATTTGTTTTAATGAGACCACTTTTTGAGGATAATATTTGTTCTGGAAAGCAGTACTTCTCTAGCTTCACTTTCTAATGAGAACAATTTCCTTTGATTCATTGATTGACTTTGGTTGATTCATTGATTTGATTCTTTTGTTGACTCAGTCAAAACACCAATTAGTTGCACACATGCTTCAAGACTGAGAAACCAGGAAAACACTGATTAGGGTCCTGATCCTGAAAACTCTTGAGCAATATCATTAACTTAGAGGAGTTCTTTGCATCTGCCAATTATGATTAGGAGCTTAAAAAAATGGAAAACTTATCTATAATTACAAGCAGAGCATCAGATTCTTTGCTTCTCCATATGAATATATTTCTCAAGCCCACTTGGTAGTTATGTTTTATGAAAAATTTTTAAGTATTTCTGTTGTTTCTGTTGTGTTATCTTTAGCTGCTTGTCTTTCCAGGGTATACTATCGTTGCAGCCCTTTTTCTTCAATTGTTCTTCTAGTGCTTCAGATTTAGCATCTGAACTCTCTCTGATATAGAGCTAGGACAAAATCTGAACATATAAATACAAGTGGTCCCTTATGTCCACCTGTATTTCCCTGCATTTATTTGCACTCTTTCAAGCTGCTATCAAAAAAAGGCTACAGCAACCTAAATTGTACGCTAAGAAGTCAAATTTTAAAATAAGTGATTTTACTTAAGAAAGTGAAATTATTTTCATTCTGCTTTAGCTTACAGGAGTTTTTACATGTTTTATAGTCACTTTGACCACATAGATTATCTCGTGAAAAAATTAATTCGGTGTTAGGTCTAGAAAGACTCAGATGTTTTAGCAAGTAAAAGAGACCTTAGTTTATCTTTCCGTGCCCCTTGAATATCTATATGTTTTATGAAGTGTCTATCAGAAACTGGGATCCCACAAAATTCATACATGTGTCATGCATAAACTCAGAATTGGTCAATTCTTGAATTACCAGGGCACAAAAAAATTGGTTTGTTGTCTACAGAGTAATCTCTACAGATAAAGCTCAGTTTACAAAACTATAATTGAAAATGCATTATCTTTCAGTGAGTAGTATAACTCACACCTCAATTTTCAAACTTGATTTCTAAAGATTTGTCTTATGATGTTGATTGTAATGTTATAGCAAAATTATAGTGTCCTCTTTCATCTTCTCTGAATTACAAAAGAATCTTGTAGAGAACAGATTTTAGCAAGCTGACTTAGAAATGAAAGTGATACAGGCAAGATTCTTCAATTTTTTCATTTTAAATTCCAATAATATGCAGTAAATAAAACAGAGCTACTGACTTAATGATGTTTTTGTATCGAGTAGCTCTAAGGAATCACCTGTAATAAGTTAATGAAGTTTAACGGTTTTATAATAAACCCAGTAACATTATTATGAGATCTTTGCTTTCACACAGAAATTAAGCAGAGCCATAATCTGAAGCTTTTATTAGTTTATCTGGGTTATTTTAGAAAAAAATATCGCTTACATAGCTCTAAGAATCAGCTTGCTTACTACATAAATGAACAGGGATCTATTTGACATACATGAAATCTTTCAATTTGTTAACAGGAACATTCTAAAGGTTGTTAAAAAATATAAACTTCAAGCCTTGAAAATTATGATTTAATAATAAGATCACTGAATTTGAAAAATAAAATTGGATTTTTACCTCAGCTATGTAAATTTGTTTTATTCTTCAACATTATCATTCAAGATAATCCATTCAGTTGGACTATCCATCAAGATAGTCCATTCAGTTCATCTTTCTCATTCAAAATTTATCTCAGTGGGAGTTTTGTATTATCTAAGTAAATCTCATTTTCTTTTATTAAAACAGCGCTCATTCACCCCAATCAGAATAAGTCTTATCATAATAAGCAATACTGAATATATGTTAGCTGTTGTTCATTGCCTAAATATATTGTAGTATATAATCTAAATATATAAAACACTTAGTTCTATGCTTCTTTTTGAATCCTCATTGAAGTCCTCATAGTCTCCATGTGTTCTCCTGAAAGGAGTAAATGGATTTTTAGCTATGTAAACTCAACTGATAAAGGAAAATGCACCTAAGACAAAACTTTGACGTAAAAAATTACTTCAAAAGTGTTGTCAGTTAAAGTGAAAACACTGGCTTTATCGAGATGGTGATATTATGATGTACTTACTATGTCCTATTACAATTAATTTTCTTTTTTTATTGGCTCTATTAAGTGTGATTAATAATATTTCCTTTATAGCATGTGTATGCTATGTATCTTTTCAGTCTACACATGCACAATCATTTAAGTTGGATTGTTAATTAATTAACAATCCTTAATTGTTAACCTAACACTGCCAAGTCCACCGCTAAACCACGTCCTTAAATGCCAAACTCTAATGCCAACTCTCTGTAGACCCAGCCCACCCTCAAGCAGGCCAACAGTCCTATCCAACTTAGTGTCATCTTCAAACTTACTGAGGGTGTGCTCAATTCCCTCGTCCAGATCATTGATAAAGATATTAAATCAAACTGACCCCAGTACTGAGCCCAGGGGAACACCACTCATGCCTGTACACCAACTGCTACATTCATCACAGCTCTTTGGGCCCAGCCACCCAGTCACTTTTCACTCAGCAAAGAGTATGCCCATCCAAGCCATGAGCAGCCAATTTCTCCAAAAGAATATTTAAAAACAATTTTTATTATGGAAATCCATTGATATATTCCTCCTCAAGTTATTTCATTGTGCTTTTTAACAGCTAATTATCTAATTGCAGCAGTTTAAAGTAAGAAAAAAGAAGAAACTTGTATTAAGTGCATTAAATAGAAAGTTTATTTTAATTTTGGATTCTTCCCGAGTATTTTGATTTTAAAATTACTGTGAATGCATATTGTCTTAAGGTAATGACCCTAAGCCCATGAATAAAATTCAGAAGGAACTACAGATGCAGTAAACTAATAGTAATCAAGAAAGGTAACAAGAACCAAATGCCTGAAGTCTTTTCAGTCATCTGATACACATGCACAGTAGTGTATGCAGCAAGTATATCATGTTGTACTTTGAAGTGAGGTTAAGCCTGAATACTGTTAGCTTCATCAGCATGTGCACTGCTGATGTTCGTTATCCGAGCACTTCCCACAGAAAGAGAAGAAGGGAGTAACTGGCATCTGTTAAAGAGGAAACGATTACATACTTCATGGTAGGTATAATTTCTACTTTTGCCTTTGTAATTTGAAGATGAAACAGACAGAAAAAATCTATTAGTCATATTGTAGGACTGACCCTTAAGCCCTTAAGTGACTGGCTAGTTACTGTAGCTAGTGGTTTCCTCATTGTGGGATATGCTTGGCTGCCTTACCTAGAAAAGTGTATTCTTGTAAAACTTGGCAATGTTAGCATTTCTGGAAAATTCAGACAGACACTTGAACTTCCTGGATATTTATCATTCCTATAAATATTTCTCAATATTAATGATATCTGCCAAGAGATGCCCTTCAGCATTATTTGCTGGAAAATTGTCCATTTCAACAAATATTTTTCAAGATTAATGAAAATATTACAGAAAGAAATGTAGGTATAATTTTTTAAGTACCAAACCATATGACGTAATTGTAGAGAATTTAGTGCTGAAGGAGAGATTCAGCTCCTATGCCAATTCCAATAAAACTATTCTCACTCTTGGCTGTGTTCAAGATTTTTTCTTCTTCTTTTTTACTTTATTTTTCTTTTTTTTTCTTTTTAGCTTTTTCTTTTTTCTTTTTCACTTTTTCTTTTTTGCCTTTTTTGTCCTTTTCTTTCCAAAATAACCTCTCTCTGTTCCATTGCATTGTTTATATCACATCACACTCTAAGCCTAAATATTATTAAATATTTTAAACAAATGCTGATTTGAAATAATTTGTCTTATCCTGTGTTTGCTTACTAGATTAACAGGTTGTTTATTACCTATTACTATAGGTAATAGGTATATATGTTAATATAATAGGTATATAGTTAATATAATATTACTAACATTATTAGTCTGACTGTCCCATTTCACCTGCACAGCCTAAGAAATATTTTGAGGAGGAAAAAACCATATTTTTGAGGGAAAAAAATCTCAAAAAATATTAAAAAAAACAACTCAAAAAATACATGTACATACATGTGCAGAAGGAAAAAAACAATTACTGCAAATATACAGTGCTAACTTGTATTTAGATCTAAGTATATATACATACCTGAATGTAAAATTAACTTGTAATAAAAAGAACCTCTTTGAGTGAATACAGGGTGAGAGATGCCTTCTGGCTATTTCGTGATAGACTGCTTAGGGCTCTGAAGACAATTACAAATAGCACGAATTGCCACCCAAGAGGAAAAAGGACTCTATGTATATTACTTCTATCCCCCCTTCATTCTATTTTAATCATTGAACTAATAACATTCTGAGAATGTGATTCGTTAATTAAAAGATCGTTATATTTAGTGTCCATAGTGGTTTTTTTTTCTAAACTAGCTGCCTACTACTCTTTAATTTACTATTTGTTTTGAGGTATTCTTCTCACCCTTAAGGATTTAATTTAGACACACAGAACAGGATTTATGAGGATCACTTCCCTCCCGGCCCTTTCTCTTTTGGAAGATCAATGCCACCTTAGCTTTCTGTCCTAATCCTCCAGTGTCTTCACAGTTTTTTATTTTTTAGAATAAATTATAGTCGCAATAAATTGTGTTTACATTCACAGGGTCCATTCATATTTGTGTAATCTGCAAATTTCTTTTTGTCTGACGAGTTTTAAGTCCAACTGCCATTTACCCCTCTTATTTGCCAGGGGCCAGACCACAATTCAGGCTGTAAGAGAGAAGAGCAGTGTAAGGAGTTTGCCTGGTCAACCAAGCCCAGGCATCGAACAGTTGGCTGCTACGGAGGCAGAGATTCCTACCAGCTGTCTCCCTTTGCTGCATGGTATGCAAATTAGTGTAGCCAAAACTCCGTGAACGGGCAGCTAAATTGTGTTAGCATGATTTGAGAACAAAAAGTAAGCAAAGGCCAGATTGTGGATCTCTGCCTCTTGATTCAGTACCTGCTTTTCACCTGGAATTGTACAACTATGTCCCACCTGAGACATAGTTTATCCCATTGTGCCAATCCGCTCCTGTTTCCTCATGACATTTCTGTTTGGTTGGTTTTTCCCCCCCCCCAGATTGATTTTTTAAAAATCACTTAGGCAGTTGGCTACTTAGAGTCATTAATCATTAATTTAATCTACCTTCTCACTTATTAATAAGCTTGCTTTCTCTCAAGTCCTTCATTTTCCCTTGATATTCTTGTAAAAATTTTATTGATTCCAACTGCCCTGGTTGACACTGATCTGCTCTCATGTTTTGCTATCCTTACCTTTTCCCTAAAGTTTAAAGAACCTTGTGTCCATTCTAAAGTACCCCAAGGACTGACTGGAGTCAGCAAATGCCACTTGCTTTCTTTTTTGCACTGTCTCATGTTTACATATTACATAAAAGAGCGAAAGGCCACCTATGCAGTAATTGCTTTAGTGCTCTACACATTCAACATCTACACCAGTTACCCACCTGCTGGTCACCCAGCAAAGTACCTGCTGAAATAGCTGCAGCCCGGGCAGCCGACAGCAGCAGATACAGATGGTTGAAATGCCTGTGTGCTACAAGATAGTTTTGGGGCTGTGGAATTATAAAAGTATTAAGATGGGATGAGAAATGTCACACTGAACCAACAAACTTGCAGTTTTCTTGTTTAGTTTTGATCAGCTTTCAGTTCCGGCAGTTTCTTTTTGGATCCAATTACAGATCCATTCTTCAAGCAAGCTATAAGTAAATAAGCAGCATCATTTAACAAATAAAATGTGAAATCATAGTGATTTTAAAAAAGCTACAGGTACAATAAAGTGTATAAGTGATTAAAAGCAAAATGAAATCAATGTAAATTTCAACTCTGTAGGTTTAAATGTACACTGATTCCAGGACTTAAGATGTAATTTACACAAAAATCATTCTTTAAAGTATATTTTTAAATCTGGAATAATATTTTGGGCACACAGCCCACCTCTTCATGCAAGATGAGGAGATTTTTTTTTCCAGTTTTCAGAGATACTTGCAGAAGCTTGCAAGACAATAAACTCTTTGGAAAAAATCCTGCAACATTGAACTGTAAGTGCAGAAAGGAGAAGGCAACCCTCACTGTCCCACCTGATACAAAGAATTTAGGTACGCTTCCGTGAAAACCTTGAACAGAAAATGGCAAAAAAAGAATGGTATTTCATTTGCAGAAATAGGTGTATAAAAGTTTTGCATACAGCTTCAGAAATAACAGTTCTACTAAAACATAATCCTACCAGAAATCACAATTCTAATTTCTATAAACATGACTATCATAACATCACTCTAGAAAACACAAGCTGCCTTCTAATTGAGAGACAGAACCTAAATAATTTAAAAAGGGCAGGGAAGACTATCTAGTGTTCCATGAAATCTTGGCCCTAAATTTGGACTACAAAGTTCACAAAGTGAGACCAGCATTTCATGGTTAATCTCTTCTAAGAACTGTCACTTAAAAAAAAGAAAACCAAGAAACCAAGGAGTAACATCTATCCTAAATCCAGATCAATATTTAAGGACCAGATGATGCCATCACATAGTCTCAATGATCCCACAGCATGCATAGATGTAATATGAGATCCAGGGGATTTTTAAGTAGAAAAATCTTTTCTTTTTTTTTTCATCATTTTCATCCTATAGTTAAAATAACAAAATTAACAATGAAAAGAGATGAGAAAGTTTTGTCTTTGCTCATCGAGCTTATGTGTCAAGTAGGAATCAGAAAAAATACATTGAGTTTAAATGAATAATATGATCTAGGCTAAATCTAGTCTCAGTTTTGAGGTAAGTAGGAATATTTCTGGCTTAGATTCACCTCCTTTGCCAATGTAGTAATCTTTAAAAGGAAACAAGTACTGACAATATATAATAGATTAGCCAATCTGAGATTTTTTTTCTGCTGCATTTAACCAATTTGCTGAATTCCAGAGTGGATTTTATCACTACAACAAAACATTAATTTTAAACATTTTAGAGCTTTGATTCCTCTGCCCCCCATCTTAGGTAGGATGAGAATTAACTGTACATTTCTTTGACACTTTTGTCTATAGACCTGAACTACCCAATCTTTTGTTCTTTTCAAATTCTAGCTTTATGCTGTATTTCATATTCTTATCATCATACTTATCATCATGCTTATAAAGAATATTTAATATTCTTAGCATCATTCTTATACAGATTTCAGAATAGTAATATATATTTTGATTCTGTGGGGAGTTTAACCTATGAAATCTGTGTGAGAGACGAGATCTACCTAAATACAGACTGATATTCAGTGGTGCTTCCTGACATACAGAATTACTGTGCTAGGTCTATTCTACTGGGACAACTCATCTCCAGAGTCAGCAGTGCCCTGGAGCTGCACTGCCTTTGCACATGAGAAGATGGGAGGACTCACTGTATCCTGTGTCCTCTTGGGAGGGCTTCAAAGCCATATTTTGTCTTTTACTGTGCAAGTATTAAGGATGTATTTTTGATGGCACGACTGTCTCATTTCTGTCACAAGATTTATCTTTTATTTCATGTACTTTGTTTAAAATTTTCTTCAAAGGCATATGGTAATTTTAGTGCGAAGGTACAGGAATAATCAAAAATAGAAAAAAACCTCAATATCTTACGTGAGAGGAATAACACAAAAAGTAACATTTTATAACCAGTAGGCAGGTGACTGTCATAAGGAGTTTTAAAACCAGTGTAAGAGAGCTGTGTGGCAGAAGGATAGGATCGACATTAAAAAGATGCACAAAGGACAGCGCTTGGACAGGATTCAAACAGGTGCGACATTGAGACAAAAAGGTAAAAGACATAATAAATAATAGCACAAAAAATGAATTATGATCAAGAGATTTATGCAGATGTACAAAAGAAAATATGAAATAATGACTGTAAATGAGACTGTCAGTACTTACATAGGTACAAATCTTACGTTACTAGTACATCTGTACAGCATAAATTAGCTATGCTCTTACACTTTTCATTCATGAAATAAAATGCTGATACTGCTTTTCCAGAGATGCAAAGAATCATTCTTTCTCTCTGTAAAAGCAAGATAAATGAAAACTCCTCAAAATAAAGTGATTCTAATGGTCTGAATCAATTAGAGTTTGATTCAGGCTGATTTGCTCCCCGAGATCCTCTTTCCACCCATCTTTCCAGCCCCATTACAGCAGAGGGTTTGCCCTCACTGCAGGCTGTGCCTGTGCCAGCCTGGTGGGACTAAGCAACACATCTGAGCTCAATGAACTTTGAAATGCATGTAGTTGAAGCCCCTACGGATACATTCCAGTGTATAGTCCCAGTCTCTGGACCTCATTCAAAAACAAAACCATGACTGATACAAACAGTTTCACAGAATGATCTCAAAATCATAATGGCATTTATTCAAGTGGCAAATGCATGCACACAGGGAAATAAAACACAATGATGGACTTTAACTATTATCCCTCAGGAAAGAAATCTTGATATCGTGAGTCATTTGCCAAAATTGCTAACTATTTTTCTTGGCAATTATCAAACATGGGATATTCAGAATTACTGTGAAAAAGAGGAAAATAACTAATATAAATTTTTTGTTAGGCATGAAATATCACAAATAACACAGCCCTAATCATCACATATCCAGAAGAAAATGGCAGGACTGAAAAAGGTAGAGAGGGAGTATAATAAGTAAGAATGGACTAACTCCTCCAAAGTGATAAAACAGACCAGAACGTTTCAATCTGGAACAGAGAAATAAGACAAGCATGAGTATGAAAAAAGACGCGTAAAATCATAAGGAAGATGAACATAGAATGAGTTTTCATAATTTCTAACACAAATATGAGGATATGCTTCCTCTTGAGGTGCCCCATGGAGCATAATTAAATAGTCAGAAGCAAACTTTTTCCGTATAGTACATAGATCTCATTCTTAAGGATGCTACAAAAGCCAAAAAGTAAAAATGACTTCAAAAGTAGTTAGACAAATCAGGGACAATATATTCACCAGTGGAAATCTTTGGATGCTGCCTTTGGTTCATTTGCCAGATTGTGTGAGGCTGCAGTTTGGGAAGGACCTGCAAATAATTTTGTTTCTCATAATCTTTTCCCAAGCACATAGGAACACAGACAGGGTACAGGGCTCAAGGTAATTTTGAACCTCTATGACAGTCTGGACATTTATCACTTTGAGTATTTTTTGGAACTCAATCACATATATACTTTAATTTCAGTTCCAAAACTAGCTTACTGGTATTTCATGGTTGATGACAAGTTAACAGCAAAAGAGGTATAATATTTTGTAGCATAAACACCCAAAACGTTACCAGCAACTGAAAACTGATCCTACTCCTCCTTTATATTTCTATAATAAAAACTTCGTAAAATTTGATGTTCAGAAATTCACTTAAATATTAGAAATAAAATCCAGGACAATCTAGCAGCTAATTATTTTCATGGTCACAGTATATTCCTCTTGTCTGTCAAATGCAAACAGCCTCCACTGTCTAGATCAGTCAGCTACATTACAGTCTAACTTATAGTCTAGATATTTATACCTGGTTTAAGAATCTTTTGTTAACTATACTTCTGCATTAATCATAAATATTCTGAATTTCCACATCTTCGCAGTTCCAGAAGGTGAGCACCTGCTGTCTTGCAGGAGACAGGACTGGGCAGTCCTACAGTTACCCCTGCTGTGAAACGCTGACGTATGCTGTGTTGGGATGTAAAGGACAAATTGATAACAAACTTGCTCTTTACAAGTTACTAACATCTAACAACAACATTTTCAAAGCAAGGCTTTTTTTTCTAATGACATAGTCACAAACTGTTACTGGAAATTCTCACGGTTAATCACAATGATGTGAATTTTCCTACTACCCCTGGGTATTAGATAAAAGTCTTTGCTTACTCAAGGAATTCCATGCTTAATAGAAAATCTCAAGAACAAAAGAACTAAAAAAACCAAGCTGATGCAGTTCAAAAGATGCAAAGAAATGCTTAGGGATTCTGCAATATTACAAGAATGTCTTTGCTGATCTACATGAAGCATGACAGGTATAATCCAAGCTTCCACAGGAAAGATTAGTAAAAATCCTACCACAAAGACATGCAAAACACCAAACTATGCTGCTATTAAAACCTCACTTCTTAATATGCAGGCAACAACATTTCAAAAGAAGTAAATGACTCAGTATCACTAGGGGGAACCTGTACTGCATTTCATACTATATTGTGTCATTCATTAAGAATATGGGGTGTAGATTGGAATAACAATAATATCGTACATGTAATGAAATACAAGTAATGGATACTAGATGAAAATTCAGAAAAAGACTGACTTTGTTCTTTAATCTGCTGCTGCTGACCTGTGAGACTTGAAATAATAAGAGAAGCTCTGCTTCTTTCTCATTTACTTACACTGTGAACCTCTTATGATTGAGACTTTCCTTATTATATATTTGCACCAGAGTCACAGGAGTTTCAGAGAAATATCAACTTTGATGTGATCCAACAACTATTTTAGTCATAATGAATCATTCTATTTATTTTCCAGCACCGCCTAATCTTACAGATTCAGCTACTCCTTTACACACTTCCTTGGTTGTCCTGACAGTTTTCTGGATATACATTGTTTGATATTAACATATCCTACATCAGAGGTGCCCTGAATCAAGAACACAGTTGGCTGTTTCCCTCTTACACTCTGAAGTAATCTAATGTCAAATCAAATTACATCCTCCTCATGCCTAAATGCCTGGAAGAACTCCCATTACTCACAGCCTTCCCCACAACTACCTACTTTTACAGCAAAGCAATGCAAATTAGACATAATTTTGCTTAACTATTTGCCTAGAAAGTAAGACACCTGTGATCTAGATCATGAAAGCTTGAAAAAGCTTGAACACAAATTCCTCATCTGAGGTGGATGCCCTTGTCTGGGTACATGGTAGGAGGGCGTGTGGTCCTTTGACAATATCTTGTCAAAGAAGCTGTGAAGACCTGACCAACACGTGATAAGGAAGGTCGTGATAAGCACAAATCTGGCCAGAGCCATAAACTGACAAGGATATGTGGAGAGTGACAACGTTTATTTTTTTCCGCTGGGAGGATAATGAAAGAGAGACAGACAAAACACAGAGACGTAAGACCTGACCAATTAGAAACAACAAAACCAATAGCCAAACACAAACCCGATCAGTCACACTAAGTGGAGGGCTATCAAGAATACTACAGGCACTGTCACTTGACCTCGGATGAGGATGCGAACCTGGGGGTCCTGCATGTCGGAGGGGGTCGGTGGGACTGTGCCAACTGATAAGGCAATGTGCAAGGGAAGGACCGTCTAGGGGGAGCAGAGATGCGGTGTAGGTTGAAAGGGGTGTAAATGGGGCTGTTTGCATGTTAATTGGAGCTGGTCAGTACTCTTGTCTGGCTGAACCTGTGCTTGATCACCGCAGTCTGTTCTGTATTCTTATTAAATCTTTTCTTAGCTGTCTCTTAGTGTAATCTCACACTTTGTCGTGTGTGTGCGTCTGTGTCTGTGTGTCTGTGTGTGTGTCTGTGTGTCTGTGTGCTGCAGACACTCAGTGCCAGCTGCTGGTGAGACCCAAGTTTGTGTGAGTGAAATTTGGGGGCAGCTCCTGCAGTCAGACCAGAGGTGTGGGCACTGTGGGCCTGTGGTGTCAGCTACTGAAGCCAGTGGGGTCTCAGCATCAGCTGCTGGAGGTTTTATGCTCCAGCCACTGGGGTGCAAATGATGTGTGTGCCCCAAAAATCAGCTTCTGGGAAGACGAGGGTGAGTGAGGCTCAGCTCTGGTGGCTGGAGTGGGATCACAGATCAGAGCCCATGTGCCTGGTGCTGTCTGCTGGGGGCAAGTATCTGTATCTCCCCAAACTGGGTACACATGGGGTGTGCCTGCATATTCACCAGTAATCTTACAAACTGGACTCACCACTGAGTGTGGAGGGACCTCAAGTCCGGGCAGGAGCAGCAGGTTCATGCTGGCATTTGACTGGGGGGGCATCTGTGAGTGTGGGGTGCCTGTGGGACTAGTGTGTGAGTGCTGTCTGTGTACAGCGAGCACCCAGCCAGACCCATGGGGCAGGTAAGAGGAGCCAGGATCTAGGCAGGGGTGCCGGGTGGGCAGAGGGTCTGTGCTGGTGCTCAGGGGGATCCATGAATGCGTATGTGCTCGTGAACCTGGAGAGTCTCATGTGCATGCTGCATTAGTGACCTTCTGTGACCAGCCGTGTCTGTGTCCTCTGTGCCTGTGTGGGATCCCAAATGAGTGTGTCCCTGGGATACAGGTTCAGCTTCACTACTGGTTGAACCTGGAAACCTAACAACTCCTAGCAGCCCAAACACACATTATATGGATTCAGATGATTCATCAACATTCCGTTTGACACTGGAGACAAAGAAGAAATGCAACAATGACTGCACCAAAGGAGAGCAAGAACAAGGAAATCTGACTTTGGCTTTCTTATAAGGACACTAAGCTGAAAGGGAAGAAACTAAAATTCTGGTTTGTTATCTATCCAAGGATCCATGTAAAATGCCCAAGCACTCCACAGACAGAAATTGAAGTCTGCCTCTAGCCTCCTGATTTCTTTTATGACTGCTTGGCATAAAAGTATTTTTTAGATTATCAACAGAGTAATTTTTTTCATTCAGATTGGAACAAAAGCTAGTTAGCAGTATTCCATGTTTAGAAAGATTTTTCTCTTTTTTTTTTGTAAAAGTGTAAAGTTTTGCATTTTGCATTTCTCATTTCTAGCTTAAGTTTATTGCATATTATGTTAATGATTGGTCACAAAAAAAAAAAAAAAAAGGGCTTTAGTAAACAAAAACCATTTAAGTTATAAGTTACTACATATACAAAGTATACTTTACCTGCCTATGGTTTGCTGGGAGAGGGAGGGGAAAATATAGATTTATCTTTTTAGGGTTAATGAAATAAATCACACATACATGCAAAATAATGTTTCTAATTCACATAAATATATATGATGATCAGCATCTGAACCTCCAGATATTTCAAAAATATCACAAGAAAACCCATGCAAAATAGTATCTAATGATATATTTTTAAAGCATCACCATCTGTTTCACCTTGTGTAAGGACTGTGAAAGTCCATGTTGTGTACGGTATATTTTCAGATGCTAAATAAGGAAGGTCAACATCATCTTAGAATTAAACATTAAAATCTGCAAATATAAAATCAAGGGTCTCCTTTACAATCTTTAATGATGCTATTTTCAGTTACTTCCAATAGCCAACGCTTTAGAAAAGAAATACAGGGATTTCTTCTCTTCATTTTAGCCTCAGGAAAATCTCTGAAGCTGTACCATTTATCATTCTGGAAATCCTGAAAGGAACTGTATATATTTTGAGTTAGCTGTGAAAATATCATGTCTTGTTTGATAATACAGTCACATTCAATATGGTTCACTGCGCTTAAAATGGTGACTTGAATGAGGTCAAACAAAACAACAGAAAACCAAGATAAGAACTGAATAAGACATGTTATCATAGAACAGGCCAGGTTGGAAGGCATCTCAAAAGATCATCTGATTGTGCTGGCTCATGTTCAACTTGGTATGTACCAGCACCCCCAGGTCCTTTTCTGCAAAGCTGATTTCCAGCCAGGTGGCCTCCACCATGTCCTGATGCATGCAATAACTCTTCCCCAGGTTCAGATCTTGTCATTTGCCTCTCTTCAACTTCATGACATCCCCATCAGACCATTTCTCCGGCCTGTCCATGTCCCTCTGGATGGAAGAAAAACCCTCTCATGTATCAGCCACTCCTCCCAGTTTTGTGTCATCAACAATATTGATAAGGATAAACTCTGCACCACCAGCCAGATCATTAATGAAGATGTTGATAGTTAATAGCTTCTGACTAGACTTCATGCCAATGATCACCACCCTCTGAGCCTGGATTTTCAACCCACCTTAGTACCTGCTCACCCAGTGCATACTTCATCAGCTTCTCTATGAGGATTCTTATGGTAGACAGTGTCAAAGGCCTAACTGAAACCCAGGCAGACAATAGCCACTAGTCTCCCCTCATCTAACAAGCCAGCCATTTCATCACAGAGGGTTAGTTGGTTGGTCAAGCATAACTTCCCCTTGGTTAATCCATGCTGACTAGTTCCTTCTCATCCTTAATGGGCCTGTAAATGATTCAGGGATGGAAGTGAGGTTGATCAGCCTGTAGATCTCTGCATCCTCCTTCTTGACCTTTTTGAGGATAGGAGTATTATTTGCTTTTCTCTTTCCTCAGGCACCTCTCCCAGTCTCCATGATCACTCAGATAATGGAGAGTAACTCTGTACTCCTCCTGGGTTACATGTCCCTGCCTCCACACCTTCTGTATACTTCATTCTTACATTTGAGTTTTGCTAGGAACTCCTTGTTCATACATGCAAGCCTTCTACCATTTTTGTCTGATTTCCTGCCCAGTGAGATGGACCACTCTTAAACTTGGAAGAAGTGATCCTCAAGTATCATCTAGTTTTCTTGGCCCCTCTGGTGCCTATGGGAGTCTTTGAAGAAGATCCCTGAAGAGGCCAAAGTCTCCTCTCCTGAAGTCCAGACTTGTGATCTTGCTTTTTGTCCTGCTCCATCCTCTTAGGATCCTGAACCCCATCATCTGATGGTCATTGCAGCCAAGGTTGCTTTCAGTCTTCACATCCCCAGTAAATCCTTCCTTGTTTGTGAGTATGAGGTCTGGTAGAGTACCTCTCCTCACTGGTTTCTCTACTACTTGTGTCAGGAAGTTGTCAGAAATTCTCCTCAGCAACCTCCAATATGTTTTGTTCCTCCAGCAGATACTGGGACTATTGAAGTCCCCCATGAAGTGGCTGAAGTCCACCTGTATGTGTGAGGTTGTTTCTAGCTCTCTGTAGAAGTCCTTCACTATGAAACAGGCTGGTGTTTTCCTTTCACAGAATAGGCACTTCTTCAGCTATAGACTAAATTTGAGCTAACAAGTGATTTTCAGCCAAAATCTGAAAACACCTAATGAATTTGTTAAGGTACAGAATGTTGGAAAGGAGACAGATTTAACTGTTGGCTGGGATTTAGGAACACAACAGGTGCCCAGTTCCCAAATAAACAATGTTCAGAAGGCTTGAATCAATGTAAATCTTGGGGAATGTTATATTTCAGGCTCCTGCTATCAAATGTTGTAAAAAACCAGAAAATTCTGCTAACATAGAAATTTATGTAGTATACAGATTTTTCTGTGTATTTTAATAAAATTTAAGCTTTAACACCTAAAATAAAGTATTTGCACATATGAAACTAAAATTTAGGCTGTGACTGTTTTTAGTTCTCCCATTGTATATCTCATCCACTGCAGGATCAGAGAAAGTGATAAGAAGATATTTCATAACTGCTGTCACTGAAGGGTTAAATAAAATCAATTCAAATTACTGTGAATCATTACAATGAATACTGTACAAGAAATTAAATTTTACATGATACAAGAAGTAGAAAATAGATGCACATCCCTTGCTGTGTCACTGATGAGCTCCTGAGCATGATACTGCAAAGGTTTGTTTTGTGACACAGCATGTCACAAACCCTTCATGTTTTCTTAGAGGGTGTGGTGTTGATCCGGGGTTTGTGGTTTTTTTGGCCTAGGAGGCATCTGTGTTGTAGGATGCTCCTTACCTGTGTATTTGCTCAAGTGGCCATTCTGAAGCAGGGCCTCATAAATGTTCCTCAAAGGCACTTGCCATGATGAGGTAGGTAAGGTGGAAGGTTGTCTGGTGCCCCGACCACAAACCTGCTTCCACTCGTTCTTTTCAGTTATGGTTTTGCCTTCAGGCTGACCAGGGGTGTCTGCAGGGGCTCCTGGAGTCTCGATGCTTTTCTCTCTATTATTCCTCAACCCTTCTACTTCTTCTTTCAGTTCTGCCACCATGCTGAGCAGATCATTCATCTGTTCACAGCTGAGACAGCAGGTCTCACAGCTATCCTCTGTTACCAGTAATAGGTCCTGGCACTCCCTACAGCCTGTGACCTGGGCAGCCGCATGTTTCTGTGGGAGCTCTGTCTGTTTAGGGTTGAGTGCTGGACCTTCCTCCGGGTGGAGACCATGGCTGAACTCCTACCAAGGGGGTGAGGATAACCAGGAGGACTCACCTGCCTAGCCCACAGTGCTTTGGGTTCCTCCCCTGCGCATCGTCCCATGCCCTTGGCCACGCTCCGCACTTGCCTGCTCTCCCGGTGACCGGCAACTGGTCCTGCCTCCTGAACCAGGGGGGCTTTTAGCAGGGGGAGAGTGGTTCCACCCACGCTGCCTCCACAGCCCACCCACGTACTCAATGAATTCATTATTCACTATAGTGCATTCCTTTATATGCAAAAAGGATTTTCTATTTCAAAGTATTCTATCAGTAAAAAAGTATCTGAGGAGCATAACGTATGTGTATAAGCTGTGCATGTACACACACACCCGTGTATGCTAATATAGAATATATTGAACAACTCAGCTCAGTAAAACTGTTATTCAAATACACACATGTCCATAGTGCACGGGCTACTCCACAAACAAAGAAGATGCTGTTCGGAAGGCAGCGGTATCAAGTCTCCGCAGTTAGAGGCAAACTGTGCATAAGCACCTCCAGCTCTCCAGGGACACGTTCTCAGTGCCTGCTGTGATGACATCTGGGTGAGCACCCCACGGTTGTCCACACTGCAACTACCTAGTTGCCACTGGAAGAAAGCACTGACATGTAAGCAAAAAAAGAAGCCATGGATGGGCACATCTGTTTAGATACTGACTGTGGCTTCTCAGCTCTACAAGTTTCAGTACTATCCTGAAAAAAACTAAAATTAACTCCTCAGTCTTCTCCATTCAAGAATTTCCAACTAACATGACTGGAAAGATGAAAATTTTTAAATGAAAAGCGATAAATACCACTTAATTTGGGGTGATACGGAGGCATGAAATTACCAATTGGAATAAACACAGAAAATACATCTATCTTCTCATATACTTAGAAATTAATTAATATACTATGCTGTATGCCTCCTTAAAGAATTAACCCTTAAATTCAGACAGGAGGAAGCTCTCTCTGAAAATATTTATTTTGAAAAAGCTGTTACAAGAAAATTTTTTTTCTACAAGGGAAGCAGAAATTCCTCCCCAATCTAAAAAGTTGCTCCTACACTCCCTATTATCTCTAGTAGTATCTCTCTGTAATATCTTTGCCTCACCGACACATTGAATTTTCAAGACTTTATTCCAGAAAATTATATTTTTATGACAATCTGGGTTTTTTCCAGTTTTGAAAACAATATTTAAGACTATTTTTCTGTAAAATGTAAATAATTATATACTTATCCTTTGTAGAATGATTTGGGAAACTGAAACCTGGAAGTCTTCTTTACGAGAAATTAATGATCATGAAAATATTACAGAATGTGCACCAGTAAATTATTATTAAATTTATTATGTTGTAGTAACTGTGAATACAACTATAGTGTAATCTATTTTATTTTCTTCTTTATTACTGCCATTTAGCTAGCAGGAAATAAAATGAAATAAGATACAACACTTGCCTATTAACAAACAGTTGATGTAAGAAGCGATGCATGAATGCAATGGAAAAGTACTTGGCTTTTTTAACTTTTCACTTACTTTTTTATTATTAAACCAATTATTCCTGCACCATCTAAATCCTTCTGAAATAATTTCCCACTGGCTGAAAAAAATCCACTGCTAGGAGCAAAATCAGCTGATTCTTTGAAAGCTGCCTTGATGTTGAACAGACATACCACATGCCACAGTATTCAAAAAGATGTTTTCAGTTTCTAGGATTAAGGAAAGTTTGTATTAATGTCTTTCAGTGTCATTATTCACAAAACCTGACATCCTTCAGCTTCTCTGGGGCCTGAGGTCAGCAAAAAAGTGATATAAAAATATTATGGTTATTAATCACCAACAAGTAAACCTATATGCTTGTACCAAATTCTGAGAGAAGAGTATTTATAGTGCTATCCAACCCATTATTTTTTCACAATGCAGCAAATTGAAAGCCTTTTGTCATCACAGCCTTTTGAAGTGCACTTTTTGTAACTTAGAAAAATATACACAGTATAATCACGTGTTGCATACTGAGTAGTATTTCTAACTTTAGCACAAATTATAATCAAAATCTTTCAAAAGTATAGATCTGACAGTCTGCAAGGAAGTGAAATTCTTTATAGAGATCCTCATAAGATTCTTTTCTCTCTTACATCTAGCTTTAGGCAAGGTACAAGAAATATAAGTACTGGCACTGTAAATGTTATCATTACAGCTTTGTGATGGTTGCCACAGATAATTTTAGATCAGTCCGAGTAACAAAAAATAAAAATGTTACCGTGTTCTCATTATAAAGCATTTTTCATTTATTCTCTTGGTAATCAAATTTATTGTTTGCTTCTAGATACAATTTCAACATTTGGAAAATTGGAAAGGAGGATGGAAGGCAAAAAGAATGTGAGGGATTTTGTTTTCCGTGGCACTGTCTTTGGAAATAAAAAGTTGCCACTTACTAACAGGATGGCCATGAATACTAACTATTGCTCACACAAGCCAAGCAAACAGTCCTGAAATGAAAGCAAAAAGCCTACCATATCTGGATTCATCCACCTTTTGAAAGAAAATTTTTCTTTGATTTAATGATAGAAAATGGCTACAGGAATCAGTTATGCAAATCCTGTTTATGTTTCTACAGAGTTACCACAAATATTCCAGGACACAGTACATCCCCTTACTTTCTAGGTCTGCTTAACTCTGTGTGTGCCTATTCATGCAGTGGTTTCTTTGCTCTGGAAGCTCCTTTGCCATTTAATCGCAAGCTACATTTGCTTCCCCACCACCAAGAGATTTACGTTTTTCTCCTGCCTAGAATGTCATTCCAATACCTGTTTAGGCAAACAGGCACCCAAACTCTGCCTAAGATCTCTAGAGAAACCCCCAAAACTTTTGTCAGGATGGGTAACAGGTATTACCTACATTTTCTTTCATGAAGGAGAAGTAACCTTTTTGGACACTGAACGCTGAAATGGATTTGGTATTTTCAGCTGAAAAAAGAACCTAAATTAGGCAGATTGGACTGTTTGCTACTGTCTCCATTAACTGCATACGAAACACCGTTTTTGTACCACAAAAAACGTTATCACCAGCACCAGGGCCCAGCAATCTAAACTTGAAGCAAGACAATGCCTAGCTTAGCACCTTAAATTAGACAAACTGTATTAAAAACTGTATTTCTTTTGTGACCTTTTTTCACTTTCACAAGGTTACTTTATTAATTAAAACTTCAAGCTGTGTGCTGCATGGGCTTGTAGGAGTTGGAGGGGTTCAGGTTCATTTTATTATCCAAGGAATGAGAATCAGCATTTCAATAATTCAGTGTTAGCAGAAAAAGAACAGTAGGCAAATATCAGGTCCTTTTCTAGTATAGCTAAAAAGGTATGTATACAGACTGTATAAAGAAGGTAACAAAGATTTGAACATTTGCATTTATTTCATTTTATAAAAGCATATCATACCAGTAAAAGTCCTTACTACACAGGTCAGAGTGCACTGAATAGCTCCTAAAACCCACAGATCCTTGTAACAGAGTCTGATTAGCTCTTAGCTTCTCTAAGAGTGACACTGAAAATATCAAAAGATAAACAGCAAGACTTGAAATTGAAATTAGGGAAACCAGGAAACATAAAAATATAAAGGCTACAAATCTGGACAAAATAAGATACTGGCATAATTGCACTATCAAATTTAGTACTGAATACATAACTAACATAGATGAAAATTTAGTAAGGACAACAGAATATTTGCAGCCAATTTTGCATCAACATGGTGTACATCCCTGTATTTGGTGAGAAATTCTTCTTTTATAGCACAAGTGGTGAACTTATGATGCCAGCAGAGATATTACACCTGATTTCTAGAGAAGTGGGATGACCCATAGTTAGTTTTGAGACAGGTCTGCCACTACTTTCTCCATAAAGCAAACACCCCAAGGTTTGCTTTATGGAGGTACCAAAAGTCTCAATGCTTCTGTTTCACTACAATATTGTACTTTTCAAAATAGAATAACTCTTCAGTGAGACAGAACAGCAAGGAAGAATTAGTAAGAAAGGTCTGCTGCCACAACAGTTCTTCAAGAAAAGTCTTTCTCTTTGTTACTTTTTTAGCCTGGCCCAATAACTGGTTCTTGGTTCCTATCCTCTCCCTATACTCATTGGTTCCTAAATATCTCCTTCTCAGCTTGGCCTTCCTCGCATCCTAGGAGATTCCCCCCAGTTGATATGCTTAGCTGCTCTCAGGATAGAGCCATCTGCAATCACATTCCAGGAGGTTCACCCTTACCTGACACGAAGCAATCTGTTTTTTTATTATCATTATTTATCTTGTAATATAACTTAAGAAAGACACGTAACAAACCTAGGCTTAGATAGACTGATGGTAAAAAAGAGAAAAAAAATGGACAAAATAGTTGTAACCTCTTTTTTTCCTCTTTAGTTTCTTAAAAAGCAAATAGAACATCTTCCACAAATCTGGATCAACCCCTATTAACCAAAAATTATCTCAGAAAATTCAGGGAAAGATCTTGGAAAATTTGATTTTTCTCAAAGTTTCGCAACACAAATTTCTAATGAAGATAAGAATCTCCATAACAAACATATTACCCCAAAGGAATCACTTAAACTAATAAAAAAATATTATCACGTTAAAAAATTATGATTTTTAATTAAAGAAGGCTTTAATGCATTCTTGAGGTGGTCATATTCATAAATCATTTCTCCAAAACCAAATAAAAAAATTTCTCCAAAGCCAAATCTAGACCAATACATGTGCTACCTCTAAGATCAAGATTCAAATTCAGAAGATATGGCCTAATTTAAAATCACAGATGTATAATCCCATAATCAAACTGAAGACTCGGTATTTGTACAGCCACTGAAAGTTTTGACGATCACAAAAATGAAGCAGAGTTAAAGTAATTTTAATTGTATGTTTCTAACAAATAAGGATTATGTCACCACCTTTCAAATTTGTAATATTTTGCTTCTTTTGGTTGAAAACTTTATTGTTTCTGGGTTGTTTTTTTCCTCAATCAGAACAAATAAAGGCATGAAGAGTAAAATAAAATGAGATTCCTAAGTTGGTTTTTTTTCCTCATTTTAGTCATCTGCTACACGCCGAGCTACTGTTTTATTTGAATTCCCTAAAATTCTCACCTTGCAAAATTCAGAAACCATCTGGAGCAACGAAGAAAATGAGGAAGGAAATGAGAGCACTAATATTTGTGTGACATTGAATGCTCCTAACTCTGTTTGGATTTTTATTTTTAAGTGGATCAAAGAACTTCCCAGATATTTTGTACAACAAATTCCTCTAGCATCAAAGTCCTATAAGATGTTGCTATTTTCCTGTAGTCACCACTGAAAAAATCTCACTGGTTTAAAAAAAAGTTTGCTTTTGCTACTCAAGAGTGATGAGATAAAGCTTAAATTCCCTTAATTACTTGATTTTTAATTCATTTGAAAACTTCTCTCTTCTACAGGCTAAATCCTTTTATTTGTTTTCTTTCATATAACACTGAAAAAACTCAGTTTATGACACAAACAAGAGAATGACTACCAACATAAATGAAAAAATAACCTTGTTGCACCATTTCTTCCAAGTAAGAAATAATCTTAATTATCTTCCCCATATATAAGCTTCCTAATGCAAGTGATTTTTCTAAAGAATTGCATAGGACAGGTTCTAAGCCAAAGATTTACTGTCATTACTTCTGTTTAAATAGCTACCAGGTAAAGACAGAGTCCTTAATATTTCTTAAGTTAATGAGCATGCAACAGAGGTCTCTACCACCAAGAATTACAAGAGCATGTAAATACAGTAAACCTTTTCCCTGAGCTTCCAGTTGAGAGCAATTATCTTTGTCAGTAACTGACAGCAATTGATTTACTGTGATCTCAACACTAATTATGCCTATAGGGAGTCACTGTTCTGATAAATTATTATTTACCTTCTCATGTGGATTCTAAATAACATGATCACAGTTCTCTGAATAGCACTGTCTCTTGATAACAACCTCACATGCCTGTGTGAAAGTATAAAGAATAGACCACTTATGAGCATCCCTTATTTATTTCATTATTCAAAACCCTTGCAGTGATGGACTTCGAAAAACATAAAAAGAAGAGCCACGCTGTGATACAAGAGGTGATTTTCTTTCTTCAAGATACATTCAGAAAAGGTAAGTTAACTATAGGTTATTGCTGCACAGTAACCATTGAGATGATAAAATGAGGCTGCAGTAGCCTGAACTGTGAATTTTGGATAGCTTTAATGATTTCTTAAATGTTCAACTCAAATCTCAGTTGAGTCCAAAGTGTAGCACGTGAGCTCTGGGAGAACAATTCTGCTCAAGGGAGGATCACAGAATCATAGAATCATGCTCAAGAGCAAGCAGACTAAGTTACACTGTAATTGGTGCTTCAACAATCGCCATTAAGATGACCTCACCTTCAAAATGTCAACCTTGAGCTACAAAACAGAGCATGAACTATTGAACAGTGTGGACCCTTTGACCTGGTATCATAAAATCTAGAAATTTTGAAGACAAACAACTTCTGTCAACATTGAGAGTGTAGCTTCAGAAGTAACATACAGAATGAAATGTTTCAGATTAAATTCAGGAACTATTTTTGCAACTACAGTAGTTGTCAGCATTTTCTCATCTACTTGAACTTTTGTGTAGGATATATCAGTCTTAAGTGCCTATAATCTTTGATTGCTGCCAGCTAAGAAAACCGTGAAATGATAAAAGGAATATTACAAGAAATATTAAAAGCTATGATCCTCATGAGAATTCACATCAAGATTTCAGGCAAAGGTGCAATCTGATATGTAGACAGATTGTAAGAATCCTTTAGAAAATTTCAATACTATTAGAAAAGACAAAACATCATTGCTGTCAGATAAAACATTTACGGACATGGGACTGAAAGCAAAGGACTTGAAAATTTCTGTCCTGAAATTACCTACTCCCATTTTTTTTTTACATGTTGCAAATTCACATTTTGTATATTTCTAGTGGATTTATTAATAAGGATGGCTTAGAAAACCATTTGTGGGCTGGTTAAAAATGAGAATTTCATGAGAAAAGCCCATTTCCTGCTGATCTAAATTTTAACTATACCTCAAATACTGTATTAACAAGCAGGTAAAGCTGCCTGTAAGATGCAAAAATTGATACTTCATAGCATACAGGTAATTTTTATTTAAATCTAGACATGCCACACGGCCATTGCAGCCAACATATTTCAATTCTGATTAAGGGAATATAATGAGCTAAGTATCACTTAAACACTCAATGGTTTTTCATATTGCAAATGCACTGTTCATATTTTCCCTTTTCACACTGTAACAGAATCTTTCCACAGACCGTAACAAAGGTGATAATTTACATGATATATAATACCAGATCTTGAGCAGAGAATACTTAATGTTTTTAACAGAAGATGATACTGACTAATTTAACAAGAAGTGTTTAGTATTAGTAAGCTATTAAGATCATTATACCTCCAAGACACACAGAAATCCTCCAATAAATAAAGCAAGGCATTCTTCTAACTATAAGGATATATAGAACACAGGAAGAAATTTATCAGTACTTAATGAGAAGCCTGGCCTGTTTCAAGTGCAGAAAGTAGTTACAGATCATTGACAACAGTGACAAAATCCAGTCCAAATCATGCTTAACCATCAGAGACTTCCAGATTGAAAAGTGAGCTCTTCTGGTTGATGGCACTTCTCTGCATGACAGCCTTGACGGGCAAAGACATTTCTGTCCATGGCACCAAATCAATTAACATCCTTCCAGAAAGAATGGTTTTGTCGATAAAATGTGGTTTTGCAAAACCAAGGTCCCAGAAACCTCACAGGATAGGGTATAGAATGACCTATCTAATTAATCTATCATGGACAGTGAGAAGTAGTAAGAATAATTTTTATTCTAAATTTTGTCAATATCACCTTTCACAGTAGTATAATCAATGGGCACTTTTGTTTTCTATCTATAAGCAATCTATAAAATGTATTAGTAAGATCCTTAATAGGAGTCCACCACTTCAGCAGTTTTGTTACTGTGGCTGGAAGGACTGATAGAACAGACACAACCACAGCACCTGCAAGTGAAATCTGACATGCTAAGTATTTACATGCCAGCCTCTGGCCTTATTTTATTTCAGTTGGATATGATTCAGTCCTCAGGAACAGAAAATGGATTTGTAGTAAAATGTCACAAGAAGCTATGTCCTGCTCTCTAAAGGAATGAGTAGCCACAGAAGATGTTTAGGAGTGAATTCCAATGTGAGACTGGTAGGTATGACACAGATCCTTTATGAAGCCACAACTAGTAGTCAGACAGGGTCCCATAGAAGCGTCTATAATTGCATTGCCTATTCTTGCTATTTAATCATATGCAGTATCTGCTCTACCTCCTGTATCTGAGTTTCTTTTCACATATGTTGGATAAGTGAGACCGTGGTTCTCCTCTCTGTGGCAACCATGCCATTATCTTTCAGCCACAGCAGATCAAAGTTACTGGTTATAGTTACTTGTAGTGCTGTTCTGACAGCTTCTGCCCTTTCTTGACAAACTCCTCCAACTTATTCCTTTCACCTTTGAGTATTTTACAGTAAAAAGGGTGTAAAAAGGCATTTGATCACAGGAAATAGCAGTGTCTTAGCTTAAACATCAGTGAGGAGAGTGATATCCCTTGCATCTTCACAAAATGAACTAGGGTAGCACTTTGCAAAGTGCTGTTGGCTTATTTTTCCTCATTCTGACACCTCCGGATCTTGATGCTTTAGTGTTACGTGCTACGTTTTACTTCTAGACATAATTTTAGTTGAACAGAGTTGAATTTTTAGGTTTTCAAGGAAGAGGAACCTTCATTCCAAGTATTTGAATTAGCACTGTCTTAAGTAAAAAATGCACAAACTATGGCTGTCCCTGATAGATATTAGCTTGACAGGATGAGTTGTATCTCACCTAGTTTAATAGTTATTTATTAAATTTTTAAAATATAAATTGGTCACACACATTCCCTTTATAGTGTATAGATACCTCCAGAAGACAATTAATTCCATTTCAAGAGAAATCTTTTAATAATTTACATGATTTGATCATTGGAAAGCTTGGATGACTCCATAGGTCCAAAACCTGCCTTTTTCAAATATACAGAAACTCTGAGATATATTAAGATTTATCTGATATAAATATCTACATCTGAACAAACCATACTAGTATATACTTACAAAATTTATATGGAGAATTTGGCATTTTAAAGCACAATTCATCTCAACCTAAAGGACAAAATGTTGTATAAGTGCCTCTGACCATAAATGAAGTCTTGACACCTAGGTCAAATATGGACCTCCAAATCATCGATACGCAAATTTGGACAAAATTTAATTCCACCCAAAGTACAAAACTCAAGACTTGTGAGGAATTGACCTCTCTGTAAGAGCAACAACCTAACTGGTTTACATTTATTGGCTAAGGAAAAGTAACAACAACCTTCAATAAAACCATTAGAAAAGGGAAAATTCCAACATAGGGATAAAAAATGACACCATATTGTGATAAAGATGTTTTATTCCAGATAACAACTAGGCTGGCTAGCAACTATTACATTTTGTTAAATGAACAGATTACACATTGTTCATCAAGGTTATTAGAAATTGCCAATGGAAAAATTAGTTGCATCTTTTAAAATATCTGACTTAGGAGAATTCCGAAAAGACTGAAAAACACACATATAACATGATAATTATAAAAATAAAAGAAAAAAACAAAAGGTAAAGACCTCATTCATACAATTTACGCTACCCTGATATTGATTACAGGCAAAATAATGTATTTCTGGAAGAACGATATCAGAACGTTCTTAAAAGGTGCAGAATAAAAACACAGTTAATTCCAGGAAGCATGACTTTGTGGAAAATAGGTCTTCTTGGCAAGCTGCTATTTTTTAATGAGATTATAAAATCTTTTAGTTGATAAAGGTAAATCCGATAAGAACCTAAAATCTTTGCATTAATAATTAAGACAAGAGGAAGGACTATTTAAAGTAAATATGGAGTAGATATTACTGTTGGATCACTAAGATTAACCATGATGTTCCCTAAGATCCTCTGTTATGACTAGCTGCATTTATTTGAACAAAATATAAAATCATTGCTGATATTACTTGCAGATGACATAAAACTGGTGAAGAAAAAAATAATGAATAAAAATGTGGTGAAGGCAATCATACAGCTATAATTTGGATCTTTAGGTAATATGGAACTATTTGCAAATCCTAAAACAAAGCTGTCAAATGCAAAGACAGAAGAATATAAGAGAAGTAATGTGGTATCTTGAATAAACTGGTACTGAGGGACCTAGGAATATTGGCATACAGAGAGCTGAGCTAAGATTCCTTTTATGACAGTGCACTTATAAAGAATAACTGAGACCCAGGGACCATGTCGAGCCATAATTGATGCACCCATATATGAAATAAACCAGCATTAAAGTCCTGTGACATCTTTTAAAGGAGAATGCAAGAAAGCTAGAAAGGATTCAGAAAAAGCAACAAGATCAAATCTAATCTATAACCCATGCTTTATACAAAGTGATTTAAGAAGTTCAGCCCAAACTAAGGAAGAGTCAATAGGTGACAGGACTGTAAGTAATACATTTCCATGGGGTTTTCCATATTTTTACAGCCTCAACTGCACATGAATAGTGACTCCCACACCTCCTGAATTCCTCAGATTTAAGGATTATAGGACATGGTTGCAGGACACTGGCACTAAACTGTCACAGTAACATTGCAGACTAAGCACAAACACTACCAGTGCATTAACAACAGTTATTTACTTATGCATAATGCACATATAAGAGGATTCCAAACACCTGAGAAGAGTAGTAAAAGTACAACATCTTCAGAACTGCCTGCCCAGATTTTCCAGGTGAAAACATGCCTAGGAAATCTCTTACCCTGACCTACATGAGTAAGAGATGCCTGACAGTAAGTGGCAAAAACCAAGATTGAGCAAATGGAAGCTAACACTAGGCTACATTATATCAGAACTAAGGTACACATTATTGGCATTTTTTATTATTGGCATTTTTCAGTAGTGAGGATATTAATCACTGAAGTAAGTAACCTAAAGCATAAACCTTCATCATTTTAAGTTTTTCATTCAGGAATGGAAAACTCTTTATAAGCTAAACTATACATCCAAAAAATAAACCTACAAGTGTCATTGCAAAACTTACTAGGGGAAATTTGATGCCAAGTACATTGCAGCTATTAACAATAGATCACCATTGACTGGCTTTTAAAAGCTCTGTGTATGGATCCTTTAGATTAATACATACTCTAATAATTTCAAAATGTTTCCAAAGCGTTCTACATGTATCTGAATATTTATATACTCTTCAATGGAATTGCATCACACTTTCACAATCCACAAATATCTGTCTATGTTTCATATTTTTTTCTTCTTCTTGTTTGGTGGTTAATTTTACATAAGAATGTAGTAAGAATTTGGAAGTTATAACATGAACTGAAACTACATTTCTTTCAGGTAAAGAGAGAAATAATTCTAAGATAATAGGAAGGGAAAAAAACCCAACACACTAACAACATTGTTTAAGGACAATGACTACTACAGCAGCACCTGATAAAATTACTTGTGAAATGTCATCTCTTAGAAGCTGCACTTAATGCACTTAGCAAGTTACAAGAGATTTTATACATATATACAAGAGAAACCACGTTATGATGAAATATATACAAATAGGTAACCTAAATAATCAGTTCCAGAAATTTAATTTACAGTACAAGGAATCACATTTATCCTATATCAGCTATGTCCACATTCTGCCACTAATCACAAAGTTTACAAATAAATTAGGGGTTCAAGGTCGAGAGGTGAAATAGATGCAATTCAAGTACCTGACATTCTCTCCTGCAAAGTTCCATTTTTTCTCTGCAGTGTTTAACCGTGACAGAAACCTCTGCTTCAACCACTGTCAAAGATCTTCAGAAATAAGACAAGAGATCAATTGTGTAGAGATTACTCTGTGCAGATGACAGTAACACATTGTCTCAATATCTCAAGTACGAAGAAAACAAGCAAGACATTTTAAGTAATCACTTTCTGCATGTAGTATTGACAGGCAGTCAAGGACTGAGGTCACAATATCTGATTAAATCAATTTTATTCATACTTTTTTCTCCTCTTATCTTTACCCAATTTAAAGAAGCAAATTTATTTTATTTTTTCTTTTTTATTATTGGCAAATTCTTATTTGCTCTATCAGCAGTGTTGATTTTTTTTTAAGAGTGTAAATATATCACATGAAAATAATTCTTTACGAAAACCTCCTCATCCAGTGACTTTTTATGAACTGAGATAATTAAGATCAATTTTTGAGTGTAAATACTGCTTTATGAACTTCACCCAATTTGGTTACACATTCTTCTAGTTGACTAGACTGTATGTTCTGAGTATTATGCTTCAACATTAATTGCAAATTATACAGAAATATTAAAACAAGTGAGTTGTGACAAAATGTTCAGATGTTACAATTATGTTCTATATATCTCTCACAAGTATGTCAGAAAGAAGCTAATGAACAGAAAAGCTATCTAAGTCTTAGAGGCTATAAAAATACATAATTATTTTCAAGAATGCCTAAAGTATATGTTCTCACTATTATACACCTGGAGAAGAAATTAACATTCCCTCATGTGAGTGCAAATACTTTTCAGTTCCATGTTTTTCTTTACTCTCTTTTCAGAGATCACATCATTTGATCATAAATAAAAGCGTAACTTCATTATACTTGAGTCATGTCCAATGCTTCAGCTAACTTCAACAGAGAACAGAATATGTGCAAAAGAAACCACTACGGATCCTATACATGCTGAAGTTTAGAAGACTTACAACACAGTGCTACATGTTTTCTTTTTAGATACTGTAGAGGTAATGGAAAGCCAAAGTACTTCTCATGTTGGTTTTTCCGGACTTTCAGTGTACTGCAAGTTTTCTATTTTTCTAGCTCTTTGTCAAAGACTGCAGAGTTAACTTACCCTTAGACACGTTCTAGCCTCCCAGAGACTCAAGAATCACCTAAGCCATCCTTCAATTACTGAGAAATAACTAAATCATTCTAAATAATTTAATATTTAAATACATATTAATCGAATAAATAGAAATTATATGGCTTCCATGAACTTACCAAAAAAACCAAGCTGAATATTCCCTTACTGTGCTGAGCCATGACTGGTTCTTCACTTCTGAAGCAGATATAAAGTAGTGCCATTGTTAATGAACTACTTTTTTGTTAGGATTTCATTTAAGACAATCACTTTTATGTCCAAAATGAATGACAGGAGGATTCCACTAAGTTACTGAGCTATGGTTTATCACATGCTATTTCACAAATCTTTTCTGAACAATGTCAGGCTCACTTTTTGATTGAGCGTTGTTTTAAAAGTCTTTAAGAAATACAAGGCATATGACCGCTATACTTCAGCAGTGATTCCTTCAAGCAATAATGAACAGCCCTGCAAGCAGTTTGCTATTAAATGGCTTTGTGAACCCTTCATGTTTGCTCAGCACATTCTTTTGCAAAGTCTAGGAGACTTACTCAATTGACCAAGATGTTGCTTGGTAGCAGCGTGATCATTTGATTCTTACTGGGAAGATTAAAACTAGAGCATTTCATCGCTGTAGTCAATTTCTGCCCTAGTGAGTCAAGAGAGCAAAGGCAAAGAAGAAAAGACCTAATCTGAAATTCGCATTAGCACAATTGCTAATCAGATACAGCCTCTGATAAAATCCCACATAAAAGCTTTTTGCTTTAGATATCACAGGCTAAAAGAAAACACCGTTCAGCACAATATTAAAATATGGCTCCAAACCTCTGGTGTCTCAAAAAAGCCCCAACAAACCCCAAATTCAAATGCTAGTAGCTAAACTTTCTAAGAATTTTAATCATTATGTTCTGGTATAATAGTGCTTTATTAAAAACAGACTGTGAACAGATTGATCAATGTGGTGTACAAGGAATTTCCTTCAGGTCTACGGATATCTGTGACACTTAAGCTTCACCTCTACTAATAAATTAAACACGGCTGTGACTCTCCTTTGTCACTGAAGACAACTGACATGGAATGACCCACAACCACTGCAAAGTAGCACGCTGACTGCCAACGGTAGGTGTTCTTGACCCACACTAACTGCAGAACTATATGGAGGAAGATTCTGGTATTGTGCTAGATAGCGTGGCTAGCAAGCAATCAAGGGACTGGTCTGACAATTAAACAACAGTCAATTACGGAACACAGGCATGTGCTCTGATACTCTCTAATTAATAAAAACACAGCTACAATTTTCAGAGATTTAAAATTCTTAGCTGGGGTTTGGATGGAGCACAGGTCAAGACTCACAAGTGAAAAACCATTAGTAAATATAGAAGGATGATGAATCCAGATAAACTGTTTTAGCATGTTTAACTTGGACCATACAATATTTAAAAGTTAAGTCCCTGACCTTGGAAAGTTAAAAAGGTGATTCACAGAAACAGCAGTGACTAAGACCCCATACAAATGGTGGGGCTAGGTGTAAACGTCTGAACTCTACAATGATTTAGTATTTTATTAACACTGATTAGATGAGTTCTGCTGCTGCACAGCCTGCAAACATAACTTGAGTAAGTGCTAAAAAATCCTGAATACAAAAGTATTTTGGAATTCCCATTGGCTGTGGAGTTTCAGTGCCTTAGTCAGAACTTTGTATTAAGTATTTTCACTTACTTGCTGAGTTTGTCACATACTCTCCATAACAAAAGAACCACACTTTCTAACATGCTGAATCAAACTGATTAAGCCTTAAAACATCACTAGTGGTGGCTGTAGCAGTGTAAACCTCTGCTTTGTTCAGGGAAGAGGCAGTGTGGCATTAACTCCCTGTGCTCAAAAAGGTAAGAAGCTTGTATCTTCAAATTTTTACATTTACTATGTAAAAGGAAATCTTTAATGTGCAAACAAATTAAATTTGGGGTGACTGGTCACTTCTTGTTTGGGAGACAATGCATTATATAACTTCCCTTTTCAGAGCAGTCTGCAGCTTAAAACATAGGGCTAACTTTAAAAAAAATAACTGAACTATATCAATAAGGAAGCAGGTCACTACTGACCACCGATAGAAAAAAAGAACACATGTATCTTACCCAAGAAAATTAGACCCACAAGACCCACAAAGTATATAGCCCATAGGATGAAACATAATTCATTTAGTGACTAACAGATAAGGAAAAAAAGTATAAATATATCAAACCATTAAATTAGCAATCCAAATGCATTTTAATTTGCCATCTTAGTTGGTTTGTCATTAATAAGCGTCTACTGACCTCTGACATAATAAAGACAGAAGTCATGCTTTTACAAATTTCATTACAGAAAAGAATCTTGTTAGATCACAATAATATCTGGCTTAACAGTTATGAGCACTTACAACACTGCAAATCAGCAAATAAATGCAAGAGAAAGTATCATTCATCAAAACAATTCTTTGAATTTTTTTGAAGTGTAATTTAGTTGCAAGTATTTATGTAAAAAAATACACTAATGCAGTATTTACTAAGTACTCCATATAATACTCACAAATTAAAAAAAAAGAACCAACTTTGTAACATGACCTATCACTATTATATTTTGGTTTTTAAATCTTTAGAAAAATATATGAAGCGTAAATTATGGTAAGCATACATGTGACTGACCTCCACCTGACTTCATTAAATTATTCCTCAGCTGAATTAAAGAAGACAAATTTAATTCTAATTTAATTCTAAATTTCTAAAATGTAACCTTTAAAAATTATATATATTTTAAAATCATAAATATTTTCCCTGGTTATCTCCTGTTTTAAAGAAACATAGCTTGATTTTAACTTACATTGAAATTTCCCGATTAGTGTGAAGCAAACATAACAACACTTAAGCTGAAAGCAAATTAAAGTAATTTTTCAGTGTAGTTCTTGCCAGTGTAATACTTACAGGAAAATAATGATTTTTCCATTCAGAGGAACATAAATGGCATCTTGATTTCATTTAATCTCATAACAGCCTGGTTGGCTCTAGTCTTTTTATATCATAACTAAAGGGGTTGTGGACTATCTAATTTACTAGTAAAAATACACCACTTCTGTCTTCCTTTTTCGTACATTTGCTGCTAAAACATTTTTCCATCTTAAGATGGAAATTCATATAAAGATGTTGTTAGGGACCCCCTTGACTCTGCTTTATGATCTGGAAAGCCTTTTTTTAATCCACGGAGAAAAAAAAAAAACCACCTTTGTTGAATGCTCCCTTTGCTGCTGATGTAGAGGCTGAATAGAATAATTAGACTCTCTTGCTTTTCTAAAGAAAGAGTTTTATGAGCTTTAAAGGATATTGCCCAGATCACCAAGACGTGTAAATTCAACATCTGGCATGTGATCCTTTCACATAAAGCTGTGCTGACAAAAATGATCCCTCACTTCAGAATAAATTATCCTTTCCCAGTAGCAAACTAATGGTGTTCTTTGTTTATTATGTTCTGTATGGAAAGAAAAATACATGAGAATCTATACTGAACTAGAGATATCTTATATTTAAGGCAAGGATATGGATCCAAACAAATTCTACATGATTATGAAAACCAGTTATCTTTGTTAAAATCATCAGTAAAAACGAGTTGACAGTATTGATATTAAAAATTACTGTATTACAATGTGTAAGCTAATAATTATATTATAAGGAAAACCTAGCTCCAGCTTATGAAGCAACTGCTTTTTTTCTACACGTCTATTAGAAACCACATCATACTTGATACAATGGGTAATATCTATTTTCCAGTGAATCTGATGACAAAACCTATGTTAATTTCTTACCCCTAACATTTGTAGAGGCAAAAAAAAAAGGAGGGGGAGTGTTTTGGTTTTAGGCCAGGATAGAGTTGACTTTCTTACTGGCAGCTGGAATGATGCCGTGGTTTGGATTTGGGATACTGTTGATAGTTGTTGATAGTGCTGATAGTGCACTGGAGTTTTTGGTTGTTGCTAAGCTCTCAAGACCTCTTCTGCTCCTCACAATACCCAGTCAGCGAATAGGCTGGGAGGGCACATCGTCATAGATGCCAGATGGGGTTAAACCATGACAGGGAGAAAGTGAAAAGTCCCCTCACCCTTTTGGATGGAGCTTCAAAAAAGGAACAAGAGCTTCACAGAACAGAAAGTACAAACTTCAAAAAAGTTAAGGCACTCAAACGTAAAGCAGAATATCAGCTCTTCCTGTTTGGTTTTCTTTAAAAAGAATAATGATGCTTTTCATTAAAAGTAAAAAAGACAGATAAAGGTTTCTGCTGTCAATAGAGAAGTTTAAATTGCATCTTATTAGACCAAGATACCACCTCGCTACTTTCACTTAATCAATGAAACTTTGAAGGGACAAGGGCTCAGATACCAAAAAATATTGAAGAGGTGTATCTTATGCCCAACACAGCAGAAAATGCGAGGCAGTCCCAAATCACTACATACACTTTCAAAATCAACCTTCTCAACTCCCTAAGACAATCTGCATTTAAAACTTTTTAATTTCATATTTCTCCATTTTTATATTAACAGACTCTCAGCTGTAGTTTTGTCAGAAAATCACAGTACTTGATTCAGCACAAAGATATGGAGAACTGTTTCTTACATGTTATTTTACGTGGTTCTAAAATATATATATCAGCACTTGATCATACTTTCATTAACTGGTAATCGTAGCCAACTTTCCAGAACAGAAGTATCCTATAAACCACTGAAAAATATTGGACTGAATTTCCAATATATGAAAAGTGTGTTGAGAACTGAAAACAGAAATCAACAAGAGTTTTCAGTTCTGACATTGATTTCCTTATAGCTCCTCAAGCTCCTCCTGATTAAGCCTTGATACAAAAACAAACTTTCCCTTTCTTCTGATTCAACATCTAAAAGTCTTCAGACTTTTTATCAAATATCATATTATTTTCAACTACAATCTGCTGCCTCCCCACCACCTTCATTCTTCTCCATTTTCTGGAAAGCTACACTACTTTATGTCTCGTCTTAACCAGCAGCTTGGTCACACTATCACTGGCTTCATAAATCCTGCCTCTCAGTCCAAATTCATTCCAACAGTAACTGGAAAATATTGTAATAAATGTAATTTATCAGATTTCATTGAGTAGATTTCCACTAGCATGCAGTGTCACTTACGTTCATATCTTTTGTTATAAATAGGAATACTCATAGTATATTTTCATATGAATGAATGCCTTTTAACCTATTAAAAAATATTATAAACTTAGATTAATTTTAAACTAACAAGCTAATTCCCAATTGACACTTACTAGCTCATCTTGGAGCACTTGTTGCCTTTCACTGTGCAAATTTAACTATCATCTCAGGAAAATTGTTTTCTAAGCATAATAAAGATTTTGTTAATAGCCTCTTTGGTCCTCTGTGGAAACAACCAACAGGATCTCTAAACAACAAAACTTTGAGCTAAAACGTATTTTGTATGTATGTTAACAAGCAACCTTTTATATCAACTGCCAACACTGTGCAATTCAAGCCAGCAAAATACACACACACAGGATATATATGTATCCAAATCCAATGAAGATCTTCTTGCACATACATCCCGTACATATATGTACTATGCAACATTAGATTCTTCCCTCCTGTTTGGCTTTAAGAATTATTACCTATTCTTTGAGATTTCTGCTAACTGATGAACAAAATGAGTCAAACCACAGTCACTTTTAGCACCTATAATACTCCAGAAGAAAGATGCCAGAGAAAATTTCTTTTTAGTTATTAACAACTATTTATTAACTTTTGTAAAGATAAATGGTTTATGGTTTCAAATATCTAAAGAGGAGTTCTCCCCAGACATGTAAAGCAGAAACATGCATACATCTTTTAAGGTATGATCCTTAAAAAAACATTATTGTTTGTGTGAACAGAACTCTTGAGGTAAAAGCAATTGGATTACTATAAATAACCTAAAAATTAAAAAAAACCCACCCTCATAACCACAAAAGTAAGTATGTTATCAGATATATCAATTAGCTTATAATCCAAATTGTTTCCAGATCAACCCTCATCTGAGAAATAAATACAGAATATCAGAAACTCCAGAAGGTAATGACTGTGAGAATGTTTTACAGACAAATATTACTTTGTTACACAATATTCTCCTTGGAGATTTAAGCTGTTCATAAGATAAAGGGATCTGGCAAGACTATAATGAAAATAAAAGATCTTATTTTCCCAAAGGAATTGGAATAGCTTTGTAAATTAATAAATAGAAGACATTAATACTCCCCTACAAAAGAAAGGCTTCTTAATTTAGTATGATGTATGCATAAATGCCTTTCATTCAGACTGTTAAAAGGAAAATGAGCAATAGTTAAGGGCAAAGGCTACACTTTCATTTCAATAAAACAAAGTGTAAATGAATAGCAATTAGATGACTGTATTAGACACAGACAGAATACATCTTTTCAAGAAAAAATTGTAATGGGAATCTAAAAAGGAGAGGTTTTGGTAACATATTATCATGCAAGACCAATAAATGCATAATTTTTCACAGATGCAGATCACTTTCAGTCATCAAATGAATCAGAATTCAGTGTGCCAAATTTGCAGAAGGGAATCATCAATAAAAAGCCTGCAAAGAGTAAAATAAATATGTGAGAAATAAAAATTAACACAGGATGCACCCCTGATCTTGTCCTAATGGCACGGAAGTTTGACTTGTGGTATGCTCAGAACAACTGTCCTCCCCTGTCTGTGGTGACCTGGCAGAGAGTTGTCTGATAGGTACCCTTGGCCACCTAACATCCTGTTTGATCATCTCAACCTCAGAACAGGGACTGTTCTGCCCACAGCCCATCACCCCCTTTACTTCTCTCCATAGACTGAACCACTAAAGTCACTGTGTTTATACTCATAATTTACCTGACTAGAGTGGGTAGAAATTAGTCTGAGCCAAAGGATACATCTACACAGGATCCCGCAGAGCAATCTGAATTTGTTTTGCCAACAGACTAAGATCACATATATACAACATGAGCTGGGTTCTATCTAAAAGTTCTTCAACTGCCTGTGTAGCCTCTCACCAGGGCTACTCTTCCTTGCATTCTATATTTGTTCTTCTTTTGAAAGTCTTGACTTCCAACTTGATTCCTCACTTTAGTCTATATTCTTCTTTTTGCCTCCATGAAATGTAAAAACCAAGCAGTGTGTTTCTTCACCTCTCATCTACTACCTTTGCTGAAAATTCCAGGAATATGGATACCAACACTTCCTTTATACCTCAGAGGTACTCGAAGTTTTTGTTACATATTTTCAATAGAAAAAGTCTTGGAGATCTAGGTAGGAAGGGACCTTTAAGATCAAGTCCAACCATCAACCTAACACTGCCAAAACCACCATTACACCATGTCCCTAAGCACCACGTCTAGATATCTTTTAAATATCTCCAGGGATGGCGATTCCACCACTTCCCTGGATAGCCCGTTCCAATGTTTGATAACCCTTTCAGTGAAGAGATTTTTCCTAATATCCAATCTAAACCTACCCTGGTGCAAGATGAGGCCATTTCCTTTTCCTGCATTATTCTCTTCATCTGATGTGGGACATGGGTGCTTTCCTTTTTCCTCACACAGACTAAAAAAAAAAAAAGAATGCAGGCCTCATTTTTTTGCTAGTTCCTCTTCAAAGAAGTCGGAAATACTGTGAAAAAACAGTGAATTCTCCTCATTCTCTTGCCATTGAAATAAGACAGATGGATTCCAAGGGTACTTCATTCATAATGGGAATTATTGCTTCCAAAGGCAATGAAGGCACATTGTCATACTCGTATTCAACCTGAATACACAAAGCTTACAACCAGTCTTTCATAAATCCATACATGTTTTCAGGGGGCTTAATACTTCTTGGTTATAGGAAAAAAAAAGCAGTTTATTAGATTCAGGATGACAATTTTATTTATATATAACTTAGTTGGATTGGGCTTTCAACTTTTTGACTTTTAATGTCAGTTCTACTTTGCATATTTTCAGGATCAGAGTAACATTATCTATACACTGCATCTCTACATCATAAAACCATAAATAGTTTACACCAATAAAATTATTTGATGATTGGGTAAAATGTTTTACAGTAAGGCACTCAGTTGCTTAGCTTACTAAAATTATTACTGAGTGATAAAATTGCGTTTATATGGAGAAAATGCTGGATATTAAGGGGCTATTTAATCTAACAGAGAAGATGTTCACATGCAGTGTGATTACCTGCTGGATCAAATTATCAAAACAAATAATGGGTTCATCTTCTCCTCCTGACAACTTCAAATGAAAATTGGATACTTCTCTGGAAAACAGTTTTAGTTAAGTTTTACTTATTAAACTCGATATAGATGTAAAAATATGTTTGACTAGATGATCAACTGATACATCTTAGCCAAAGATTTTATCACAGTTGAGACAGCTCTAACTTTCCAAATATACGAGTAAGGAACTATAAGAAGAGAGGCATGGGAGAATAATATAATTTTCTCACACGCAGCTGGTGGAAGAAAACCAAAACTTACATCTGGACATCAAATAGTATAAGCTAACTGTACACCACAGAGTTATGCATTAGTACTATAGTGGAGCAAGACACAAGTTGACACAGGGAGTAGTGTCAATATGTGTCTTAAAAGATCGAGCCTTGCAGGCTTGACCTCATTTAGCATAGATATCTTTTCAAATTCACAGTCCAGAAGTTGTAGGTTAACACTATAGTTGTAAGTGAATGAAAACTTGCAGTTATTTTAACAGAAAATCAAAATTTGCTTCTTCAGTCTTGTTACATATAACCTATCTCATAATATTTTTCTTAATGTTGCTTTTCTATTATGCTGATATTTCATTGGCTCATGTACTTTAATCCACAGGATTTTAATGCAATAAAAAGTGATTTTGTATATTTTTAAGTACTCTAGGAATAATTTGTGATTTGAAGGACAGCTATCATCTACTTCTGCCATGTGAGTGAATTTGCGTACTATACAGAAGATTAGTAATCTAGATTCCACATTTTTACTATGCATAACTAAAAGCTGCATATAGCTAAGTGACTAGGGGGAAAAAAACATTAACAGAAATAAAAAGGAGAATGCATCTGTTTAGGTGTGATTTTAAGTGGAAAAGGAAAGTATATAGTAACTGCAAGGAAACAGATTGTCCTGATCCAACACAAAATATTTAAAGGAATATTTTAAAATATGCCAACCACAAAATGCAGTAAGGATCAAAAAATTGGATAAGGTTTGCTATCTGTTCATACTCATCACCATAGCATATAAGCAATTTTTAAGTCCTCATGATTTCCAATGTCTGATTATTATTACTTGCTGTTGTTGTTCTATCTACGATTACCTTATATTTAGCAAAATTTGCAACCTGCTTATAATTTAAAAAGCACAGACATCGCCATGAATTGTCTATTTATTAATTTATGAGACTCCACCTATCATTGCTTCAGGGCAAAGTCCCTTTGATTTGATATACAAAGATAAAGGCAAATTCCATGCAAAAGTTTCCAGGTGTACTTCTACGTTATTTAACATCATAGTTACTGCAATCTCAAGTGCAAATACATATTTATTCACCACAGATTCTTTTTTCTCTTACTAGCAACAATAACTCCAATGTGATGACAAAAAAGTTATGCCCAGATGTATCATATGTGATCACCATTTGATTTTAGATACCTCCAGCGTAGACAACTGCTTTAGATCCTGCAGAATCAACAGAGAGTAGTGGGCATCTCAGCTTGCCTCTAGCATAGGTGACTTGAACTGAGCCTGTTTTACAGAAGAGAGAGCAGGGGTGTGTGCGTGTGTGTAATGTTGTAAATTTATGCTACAGTCAACCTAATGTGTTTGACAAGTTCCAGTTGTCATTCTGAAAAACTGATATTCATTGTAAGACACTTTTTCCTCTTTAGTTAATACCTCAAGTACAGAGCTCTACAGAAAACCAGAAAGCTCTTATATATGATTGAGTGAAAGTATAGACATGAAAAATGTGCCATCACTCAGTCTTCCACTTTTTATATACTCAGAAAGCTCTTCCTAAAGCTCAGCAAGTTCAGATATAAAAAAATTCGGAGTGAGTTCATCTCACTAAATTAAGAGCCACAGCCACTTCAGACTGCCTCTGCGTCAAAGAGGGAAGAGAGGCATCCTGAATATTAGGTCAGTTTTGGGTGGTCTGTACCACCTCTGAAGCATAGGCTCTGCCCACCAACTAGCTGGTGAGCCCTATGGAATCAGCATTTCATTTTCTGTTAAAAAAGCGTCTGAAGGTGTGTCATAGCCAGTTGCAGTAACTTTTCACAGGATAATACAGAGCATAATGTGTTATGACGGTATCATCTAAAGTCCATGAAGGATGAGGACAGCAAAACTTACCACAGTCTGATCTAAATGGCCTTTAGGGATTAATCTCTATGATGAACATTTTCAGAGAGCACAACATGGCACAAATCAAAATATTACCAGAAAAAATACTAATGCTCAGGCAACATGGGTAAATAATAGTTTAGATCTTCCTCCCAGGCTATATGTTATTTATCAGTACAGATGGTGCTCAAAATAAAGCTAGGGAGGATGAATATGAACCAAAGATGACAGTATTTTCACCCTGGGGGAGATTACCCAGATGCTGAAGGCACGACCATGGTGTGATGTTGCATCTCTGTGACCACATGTGAGTGTGTCTCTGAGTTGCACTTCTCCCTTACGGAGAAGTGTCAACATAAATCTTCTCTTGTGCTCTCTAGATATATTATGCTTCTTTTTGTTCCAAAGCCCACAGATTTCCTATTGTATTCAATTGCTAAAGTTTAGTTTGCAGGGAGCTTAGAGTTGGTGCATTTGCAAGCAGCAGAGACTTTTCTTATAGCAGACATCTAGGAGGACCTGACACATCTGGATCAAAAAGGTTGTTTACAAAAGCAGCTAATATAAACATTTGCCTATCTATTTCCCTCACTTTTTAAATATATCTAGAAAAAGGCTTGCCTACATCACATTCAGTGGGATACTTGCTGCCCTGGCCAAAAAAAAAAAAAATATAGATTTTTAATATTCCTCATTTACAAGAAATACAATCTTATGAAAACAATGACACTAAAGTCAAGCAGACTCATGATACAATGTTACTAAGGATTATGGCAAATTTTCTGAGATATAGTCACTTTATGGAATATACCTTGCCTAAGGACAAAACACATATGCTTATTTACTGATAAAATGAAAATACAAGACCTCTTTTATATCTTGAGGCAAAAAGTGAAGATACTTAATATATATCTGTTCAATAGTTTTTGCTATCCAAAGGTTCCCAGCATTTAATGGCTGGAGTATATGTGAACCAAGACTTGGATGGGAAAGACCCAAAAGAAAAACGTACAAAACAGAAATAAAGTCAAAGCAAAGATCTTAGGCTAATTTCTAAATTTCTGAATTTCTAAATTCTAATATATTAACTTACAGATTAATTCATACTTATGACATCACTCAGTTATAAGAGTAAGGAAAGGTTTTTCTTTTTCCTTTGATTCAAAACTATCTTTTCAATTATTACTTATTGCCATAAATCTGAATATTTATACTGGATCTGCTTGAAGCTGAGATAGAGGCTAAACTTCAAAATTTTATTTCCTTCAGATGGATGCAACTTTGAGAGATGGAAGCAATATTTTAAATAAAACATTAGTCTTATTTTCCACCAATGTAACTTCCTGAGCATTTATTCCCAGTTTAAGTTCTGCTGAATTTCAGAGTTCAGTTCAGAAATCCTACAACAACTTATAGATAGTAACTTGCAGATGTAACTTGTGGATCATTCACATTTTATACTAGAATTGTTGTTATCTACTGTTACTACTTGTTATCTTCTTGTTTTAAGAGAAGTTTATATATTAATTACTATTATATTTTCAGCCTGCACTGTACAGAAGTCATGCAAGAGATCTGCAAACAAATCCTTATGAAGTAGATATATTTACTTGATTGTAACTATCCAATATGAATTATACTCTACTATGGACAAGCTATGCCAACCTTTTAATTAAATACATTTTAGCATTAGTTATATAAAGCCCTTGAAGTGGCAAGATTACCCTACTGCTTCCCTTCCCTGAACTTAAAATAGCTCACTTGATTTACAGCAAAACAGATATGGTTAATAACTACATCTTGGGATGAGTGTATCTATTCTAATAAGAAAGACTGCAAAAACTGAAGTTATGACACACCTGTAATCATAGTTGTCTTTTACTTATAAGTACTGGAAGTAGCTCAAAAGCATTGATACTTAGACTAAGGTTTTACAAGTCTTTGGCTGTAGTACCAGACAGACACCTAACTGTTTATGCAGTTGCTCCACAAGGCAGAACAGGAAAAGTATTCAATTTAAATATAATACAGAAGGAAAAGCTGTTAGTTTCCCACTCTAGTTCACAAAGCAGCCACAAAAGTAGTTGGGCTACTCCAAAGAGTAGAGCACACAGCACATACTACCTAATAGGCAGCAGTATGAAGGAAGGTGAAGTTTTCATCAATGTTAAAAATAGAAAATTAAAGAGCTTTATGAATATTCACGATCAAAACTGGTACTTAAATGAAAAATTGCCAGACAAAGCTATCCCATCCTGTTCCAACAGAATATTATTCCTCAGTAAAAAGTTTTCTGATACAAATCAATGAAAATTAACTGGAACAAGTCAAACAAGACAAAAATAGCTACCTTTGTTAAACGATATCTCCAATACTCAGCTGGCTCACAAGCCTCTGAATGTATTTTATCCTTCCAGTACCACAAATTCTTAAAGGGTAAGGAGGTGTTACATGCAAGCATGGAAACTGAAAATAAAAGTCGTGCTCACCAAAGCATGAAAACTCATACTGACTTAATGTAGGAACCTATTTTAAATAAGGAAGTCAGGATTGCAGGTCACCACAAAGCCAACAAAGAGAAGCAGATTCCTAACTGAATTTATTTACACAAGGATTCTGAACACAGATGTTCGAAATCAAAATATTCAAAGATAGAGAATATGCTTCTTAATACCCAAATTCACAATGGCAACCCAATTCCTGTTGAAATTGATAGGACTTGATACCTTAATCCCTGTTATCTACCTTCAGTTACCAATTGAGGCACTGAGGCAGGAGATGAAGCTGCAGGCTAATGTTCCTCTGCCTGTGCCTTTCTCTCGCTGTTGACTACAGAAGAGCCCAGGAAAGCTGCTTCTAAATTAGGTGTTCAAGGTAAGTGGAAAGAAGCTGGGTTTTAATACTTTTGTGGATTTAGTCCAGCACAAATGCACTCCACTTACAAATGTACTGCAAGAGGCTCTTTGTGTTGTTAATGGAGAAAGTTATGTCCAGGAGTCTGACTTTGGTCCACTGAATTATCCTTTCTCTTCGTACACTACACTGAGAGTTAAAGTGCCTAATTTAGAATCACTTTCCTCAAATTTTCTAAAACTTATCATCACTAAGTGTGAGCAGACAAGAGTAAGACATAGGTGCCTTTCAATGGCAAATTCAGATTACTTGTCTCAGAAAAACCTTTCAGCATATCCTCAACAGATGAATTAATTATCCGAGTGGGTTCCACCACTCAGCTGTGTCAAGTGACTCGAGCCCAATCACCATGCTATCAGACTAATTTCAGGCTCACTTACCACCTCTCAGCTGAAAAAAAAAGGTAAATCCTGGATTTCAAACTCTTCATACATTCAATGTATGAACAGAAGGGTGGGACAAATACCTATTCTTTCCATGAGAATTTATCAAAAAGAATAAAAGATATAGCCTGAACACAATTATGCTGCAAGAAATCCTGCTTTTTCTGTACTGGAAAAGACAACATACATTGAAATTTGCTGGATTATTGTGCTGGTATGATCAGAGCTACAGTGGGAAAAACTGGTTAGCTATAAAATGCTCCCCAAACTTTCTTTCCTTCAGACTGATATGCAGGTATTCAACACAAATATTTTTAACTTTTGAAGCAAATGTAACCACAATGGTTTGCTATATTATTCTCTAAAGAGAAGTATTAGAGAAACTATATTTATAAGCCATTACATGCAATCTTTCATGGTTATTCTTAAGAGCAGCTTTAAGTGAAAAATTTATAAAGAACAGAGAACATTGGTTTTCACTTTCATGTATTTGTAAGCGTGAAGGAAAGGGTCAAAGGCAAGAGTAGAATTTCTCACAATACTTGCTTTGTGAATAATAGCTGAGAAGTCTGGAAAGCAAACTAATTGCTTAACCTTCACATTATCAACAAAGCTGTCTTTTGAAAGCACAGTTAAAATCTCGGTCATCTGTTATGTTTGATCAAGTTAGTTTTGACTGAAATGCTCTAACTGTCTACAAAGAGAGCTCTTTTCTTTAAAGAGTTTCAAAGACACCTAAGAAAATGCTCCTTTTGATTTCTAAACCTTTCTGGGAGAGGATGCAGGAAGAGGCAATCATAAGTACTGCCATCAGAACAATCTAAACGATTAAAAAAATTGGTGTCTAGTTAGAAATAAAGTACATTGAAACAGTGCAGGTACATTTATTATGCTATTTTGACTTTCTAATACCTTAACGCTAAATATTAGTAGTATGTGATTCTATCACTACATATGGCATGTCAAACAGAATTCACATTTCAAGACTTGATCTACATCAAGGCATTGTCCAGCATTCCCCTTGACAGGCTCTGAATCTGGCTTCTTGGTATTTTAATGAGCAACTATATCTGGAAAAGGAAAATTTCCAAAAAATACCCTACTAGGTATTAACCCATCTGTGCAATTCTACCTCCAACATCAAATGTCTCTTTGCAGTAATCAAAATACCTTCTAGTAATTATGGGCCTTTGGCTGCTGGTGTCTTAACATGGCAAAACAATAGTGTAACAATTCAGCAAAGGCCCTAAAAGAGCACCACTATATCATGTATCTTACTTGGGAAGCCAGATTCCCACATGCATTCCAGTAAACTATAGACATACACTAAGCTTTTCATGCCTGCTGAGTAAAGAATAGCTTATTCTCCCAGTCTCATTGCATTCAACTAATTCATAGAACCACAGAATGGCTTGGATTGGAAGAGATCTTAAAGATCATCGAGTTCCAACCCCACTGCCATGGGCAGGGACACCTCCCACTAGAGCAGGTTGCTCAAAGCCCCAGCCAGCCTGGCCTTGAACACCTCTAGGGATGGGGCATCCACAACTTCCCTAGGCAACCTGTTCCAATGCCTCAGCACCCTCACTGTAAAGAATTTCTTCCTAAAATCTAATCTAAATCTGCCCTCCCTGATACAAAGTCCCTCCCCATCTCTCCTGTAGGCCCCTTTTAGGTACTGGAAGGCTGCTATAAGGTCTCCCTGGAGACTTTTCTTCAGGTTGAACAGCCCCAACTCTCTCAGCCTGTCTTCATAGGAGAGGTTCTCCAGCCCTCTGATCATTTTGGGGCCCTCTGCTTGACCTGTTCCAATAGGTCCATGTCCTTCCTGTGCTAAGGACTCCAGAGCTGGATGCAGTACTCCAGGTGGGGGTCCTATTCCTAAATAGCAGTGTTAAAAATGCATTTGTTCATCAGTTCCACTGCCATTAATGCTACTGTCAATAAAATATGCTTAAAAGCAATCTGAATGGGATTCAGCTACCTAACCATACAGTTTATGGAGGAGATCCAGAGTACCAGAGTACCAGGAAGACATGGCACAGGATCCACAGGAGACCTGCACTTCTCCAGAAGAGCCTTTGAGGTCAGGTAAGAGGTTCCAGGTCACCATATATCATATTAGGTGTTTGCACTTAGACAAATTAAGAATATTTTGTGATTTGGTTTCCTAACACACAGGAACAGAACAGCTTTTATTTTAATACTACTGATGTTAATCTCATAGTCAAATGCAAGTATTAACAGAAAATAACCATAATAAAATTAGATATAGAGGATAAAATTATGAGCATAAGAATCAATACCACATAAATCAGTGAGGAAATGAACACGCATGAGCATGAGCAAGAGAATGAAGTACTCAACTTAAAGAAGTACAGTCAATATTAAAAAAAAAAAAAAAAAGTAAGTAAAAAAAGAACCAGGACTCTCCATGCTCCCAGCTGCAAGTTGGCTGTAAACGTGACTGGATATGTCTTTGTTCTTCCCCATTTTTTCTTCTAAGGAACACAGCACACCTATCAAAGGTGTAATCAAGGATTCTCTCAACATGACTCCCACCTGTGTTTCCTTGGCAATATAACGGCATTTATCTTTGCAATAGATTTATTTTCTGAAATTGGTGTAAAGATGATGCAGACAGACCACAATCTGTATCTAAAAAAAATCCATAGCAGCAAAGGCAAAATATTAAAACAAAAAGTTAGATATGCCAGAGCTTCCGAGGACAGTATTTGGGAACGAAGTTTAATCTACTTCCCTGAAGAGCACACTTTGCCCTCCAGGTTAGCAACAAGCTTTGCAATCACTTTTTAGCTTGCTGTTCAAGCTCTCCTAGCCCTGCCTTTGACCTTAGCCAAGCCAGTAATCTGTGGCCTCCTCAAGCAAGAAAGAATATGGTATCTGTGCTGTAGACAAAGAAACAAAGCAGCAACAGAATAGATCTTGATCTCCATGTTGTTAAAATATCTAACTTCTAAAACATTCTCTGTTTTCTTGCAGATGTTTTAAAACAACAGAACTGAATTAACTCTTTGCACACATTACTCCAAGAAAAGATTAAAGTAAGCATAAGTATTGATTTTTTAAAAAGTATTTTTTTCTGAATCCTAAATAAAGAGCTAAGTGCTTTGTTCCCCTCAAAGACATCTTATAGTTCCTACAACCATCACCTCATCATCACCTCCTTCTCATAACATTAACGTTCCTTGCCATGTAGGCCCTGCAGGCCTTTCCTTAATACCTTTTATATAACAAAACACCATCACAGCTGTGTTCTCCCAAAGTGACAGCTGCTATGGGACTCTGTCCTGTGGTTTCTGAAGTTCACGACAATTAGATTCTCCCACAAATTTCCTTTTAAAACATTCCTTTGTTTTTTGTTGAGCTAAGCCAAATCCACACTCAGTCATAGGTCTGTTCTGAAGAGCTGGTGCCTGGACCTGGGATACGATGGTCTGCTCTGAAGGACCCTTGCACACCCAGTGTCATGCTAAGAAAAAAATCTGCACTCAAGGCATCTTTCAGTTTAGATTCATCTGTAAGTGGTCAACCATGCAACTGCTGAGTGATGCAAACCAAAGCAGAGTTCTTCAAGGACAGCTGGGAGAACCCCTTTCAAAAGAGCTCTCTTAATTCAACTGAAAATGCTAACGTAAATGCACCCACACAAGACTACAGAGCAGACTTTCCGAGGCCTTTTACTAGCAACACTGCTTGACTTCCTTCTCTTTTCTCTAAGGAGAAATACACCCAAGAAGAGACATATATCTTCAGTTTAGGCACCCACTGTATCACTGTCCAGAATCCAGATGGATTTTTTTTAGGTAAGTCTTACACAGACTGTATTCCCCCAGTGACTAAATGACTTCTTAGTTCATGTAGAAAATCTCTGATATTACTAAGGATCGAACACTGTGGTCCAGTCTAGCACTTTATTGAAAGGTAACTATTGTTAAAATATGGTATAATTTTAAATGAATAATTATCAGGTTTCCAATATAACTACTTAAAACTTACAACAAAAAAAAAAAAACCCAAAAGGATTCCCTGGTGCTGCATTAAGCTTATAATAAATAAATAGGAAGATACCTGTATGAAACCACTAATGTATATACAGATCCAAATATTAAGTTGGATTCAGTCTGAAAACACATAATTCTCTTCGTTAAATCTGGAAAAAGTCAGATGGGACTTCTCCTTGGGACTATCAAGCAGTGTGGAAGAAAATACTTTCCAATACTCCTGCAAAAGCTCAGCCAACCACCCTCCTATCTGAGATGTGAGCTTCTCAGGATGGGAACAAGAGCAGGCAGAAGAAATCTAGCTGTAAGCTTAATCATCAAAAACTGAGACAAGGGCAGAAAGACCTACTGGTTTTCTGCTTCAAAGACAAAGAACAAGGATGCCATACCAGTGTGAGGAGCATTCTGATTTCTACTGTTGTTTTGAATCCTCTGTCTGTTTAAATTGAAATACATAAACAGAGAACAGAGTTCAAGTCCCCCTACTGTCCATTTCTAGATAGGCACCTTTTCCCTCCCTGAATGGAAAGGGACAAAGTGTGTGTGTGTATAAAAGTAGCATAATTAAAGCATCAGGGAAGATTTTTACCATTGTACTCTCACTGGGTAAATCCTTAGAAGCAGCCATTACATCTAATTTTTAAAAAAAAGTTATCAAAGCAACAAGCCAAAAAGGTAAATCACAAGTAAAAACCCTAGTCCTTTCACTTAACGCATTTCTCAAAGGTCCTCAGAGGTATAGCTTTACTAGGTTAATAAAAACAACTAGATTAGAATGGGCCTTGGTCTTCAAAGAGCAACTAGATACCAGTGTTGGAAATAGATCTGAGAGAGGACAAAGCAAAACAACTTCAAAAACTCCTTAAGTAGAACTTAATTGAGACAGTATTGAGTACAAGAATTTTATCTTTGGATTAATTTTCATATATCTAAAGTGCACTATCTAATATCCGACTGTTCCTACAACTCTGGACCTAATGACACATATGATCAGGATTTGTAGATAGAGGTAGTATATTTTTTGAGCTCTTAAAAAAATAATTGAAACTCACTACAGATCACGAGAGAAATTATCTCTATTAATTTATACTTAACGTATTTTATATAATAAAATCCAGCAAAACTTAGAATGTTAATGATACTTTATATGATATAAAAGACACATTTTGTCATCCTAGCATTTGTTTACCTCCTTCAGCTAGTCATGTTCTCAATCCTATACACTTACCATAGTAACAGTCATCAAGCACAAAAGATGAAGTGAGAAGTGGAAACAAACAACTCAAAATAATATTCACTAAAAAAACACGTATAAAAAATAAGCTGTTTTCACTTAATATATACGTAATTTATAAGGCACATTAAGTTTTAGCCTGCTAAAGAAAGAAGACAAAATATTATTCTGTAGAGGGTAAAGACCCATTTAACAAGCAATAATAAATCACAGCAGCTTGTTTCCAAAGTTATTCTCTCCCTATATTATTCTATGGATGTCTTGTGCTAATCTGAAAAGGACTCCAGGGAAAAAAAAAGGAATTGTTTCTTCATGGTGAAATAACAGTGTTGCAAGACTTCAAGATGCTGAAAGTGTCTTATTCGGTAAGAAATAAAGTTGACACACACAACCTTTCTCCATTTGTGACAAAAAATAAAATGTTTGCCAAAATCTTTAAAGTCCTGTTTTGTTGTAAAACTTGGTGGTTTGAAGTTGCACTGATGGGTATTAGGCTCTAAATAATTCTTTCTTAGAAGGTGGAGACAATTTCAATTGGATAGTATGAATCATGGTTAATAGTGCAAGGAGAAATTGAAGACATTTTGGCTATTACCTGTTTTTTTCCAAAAAGCTTTAATGAATAATTATACAAAAACTGACAGCACAGAGCAATGATGTCAGTGGCATACAGGTCTGATGTTGAAAGAAAAATGTGAAAGTGCCTTCAAGTCTTAAAGGTATAACATGACTTGATACCCCTAAGCCTAGCAAATCTAGAAAGGATTCACTAGGGATACAAAAATACATGTGTCCTAAGGTTCCTTAAAAAAAATGTATAAAACATGAAAAGAGAATCCAAATCAACCATAACCACTTGATGTGATATTTATACTTGAGAAGAATTTCATGATACACATGAAATCTCCCTAAATCTCCCTCAGATGTAAAAGTACTTGGAGAACTTGAGCAACTCAGTGGTCTTCCATTAACTCTCTGCAGCAGAAAGAAAACTGGGCGGGAATGTGTGTGGGGTAAACTGTGTTGAGTTCTCTGATTAAATTGACATTATTAACATTTCAGAGAACCATTCCAGTAGCAGACCATACTATGACGAATGCCTTCACATGTTCATACACCATTTTTAAGACTAGAGTAGGATTGTAGAATCTGACTGCTGTAACTCACCTTGGACCTGTAAAATATTTCTTTACAAAACAGAGCAGTGGCTGGCGTTTCGTTACAGCCCATCTTCAAAATCTGATGCTAAACCTGAAGAACTTGAGATAGGGTTGACATTCTATCATTCCCACAGATAGCCTTTTCTAGTGGCTAATCACCTCAACTATTAAAATTTATGGTTGAGGCCCCTTCCCTGGAGACATTCAAGGTGAGGCTTGACGAGGCCCTGGGCAACCTGGTCTAGTTGTGGGTGTCCCTGTGACTGCAGGGGGGTCGGATTAGATGACCTTTGAAGGTCCCTTCCGGCCCAGATGATTCTGTGATTAGAACAGCATTACAACATTTTCCTGAAAAGTTAGAATGAAAACTCTTAATACCAAGAAAAGTCTATTTGAGATTCCAGCAAAATGCAGTAACAAAAACATTCTAAATAGAGCATGTCAAGTTTAATTCAAAGTATATGTAGTTTCTCAAAAAAAGCTGCTAAGCTGCTTCTGTTCCCATAATAATATAGGACAAAAGTAGAATTAGTTATTCTGACTCAAAACTTTAGGGCATGTACAAATTCTGAGGAAAAACGTGCTGTTTTGTTATACTGCTAATGCTATATGATATTATATTATGTATATATATATTAAAATGCTAATGCTATATGAGATTTTACATTTTCATATGATATATCAAAAAAAAAATATCACCTGTTCTGAATTCTCAACATACACAGTGAGAAAATGCCATGGTTGGCCTTCTTTCAGTGTTACAGGAGACACTTGCACATAAATGGACCGAGATAGGGAACTCTTCCTCACAGTTTCTTCACTAAAGTGCTTCACTAAAATCTAAAGCTAGATGATGCAGAGAAGAGAGGAATTACAGTCTCTGAAACACAACCAGGCTTTCTTTTCTTCACATTACCTGAAGTAGTAGTGTCCTCATTTGAAGCATAGAAATGAAACTTTTGGGATTCTCTACAACAATTGCATTATTACGCTACACTGAATTCTTAATACTGTCTTTCCTTTAATACTTCCTTTAATAATTCCTTTAATACTGACTTTCCCCTTCCTTTCTTATAATTAGAGTCATTTTAGGTTGCAATCTCCTCAAGAAAGGACTGTTGGTTATGGTTGTACACTGCACAGGGGAGTGAACTGAGGGTGTAAAGCTCTATAGAAAAAAAGAAATTAAAAAGACCCCAACTATTTTCCCCTTACTTCTTCTTTCTTCCTAATGCCCTAATTCTATACTTCTCTCATTACTTCTCTAAGGTTTGTTTGTCCAGGATTTATTAATTTCTGGTTTGTTTATTTATTTACTTAATCTACTTCACAGTTGATTGTCTTGATCAGTACACAGACATAAACTGATGCTTGGATATTTTTAAAGATCTTGAATTGACATGGATAGTTTTAATTAATTTAAGTCCCTAGTATAAGTGCTAAAAGCAAAATGCAAAAAGCTTGAGCCTCAGTGAACCTTCCCAAATCTGCTTGACAGTATGCTCCTGTTCCAGTTGCATTAGGTGCCATAGCAACTGTAGGGAGGGAAGTTGAGTATCAAAGAACTATTTCAACTAGGGAAGCAAATTTGTAGTTAGTAGCAAGAACAAACCTACAATAATTTTTTTCACCCTACTATCTTGTCTGTACTGTATCGAGTTCAAAAAGTGTGATGTTCCTGAAGCACAGCAATTTGAATTTCCTTTTTTTTTAACTTCCCCCCACCGCAGGCTCCAGTGACTGCTCTGCAAAGGTGACATCACCTAAGGCTTTAAAATAACATAGTCCCTCACTTTAAAAATATAAATATATAAACCCTATATACAGCTTATGTAATTAACAGCTGTAAATACAGCTGTGGTCATTGGAGTTACTTAATTCCATTTAAAACAGACATGCTTGATCTTATTTCCTTGACCATTATAGGACCAAATGCTCCTACGCCACACAGAGATGCTAGATGTAGACAGTTTGAAAGAGTGAACTTGAACCTTTTGCCCAAAATATTGTGTCATTTGCTTTTCTTGAGGTTATGCAGGACATCCCCATCGGTAAACAGAACAGAGGACAAACGGGACCAGCACCTCCCTGTAGAGGCAGGCCTGGAGGACAGAGTATGACACACTATGACAGCTAAAACAGCACTAGAGAGATGCCTGTGGTACAGCTGAATCAAGCCATCCAATTGGCTTCATCCAGTCTCATCCCAATGATTTCGTGTTAACACCTTTGCCCGTGGGAGGGTCACACTGCCCTATATCACTAACCTTCTTTTTTCTTATGTAGTTACCTTCTCTTCTCCTCATGGTCCCCTTCTAACTTTGCAGTATTTCATCTTCTACATTCTTAGCTATTTTGTCTCACAGTCACACAGCACAGAGAGAGGAAGCAAAATTAAAGTTCTTTGAACCAAAGGGGTTATTGATCTGTTTCACAGTAAGGTCTAAGTGCAGTGAGTACAGAAAGGGCTATATTTAAACCTTAAATTATAATAAATACTCAAGGAAACATTATCTTTAAAAAAAAAACCAGCAGGTTTAGGATCACCAGGTGTAAAAGAAAGAAAAAAAGCCAGCTTAATGAACCATTAAAAATAAAATGGAAATATTAAAAGAAGAACTAAGTCTCTCCCAAGGGGGGTAATCGCTACAAAATTTCCTTAAATACTAGCTTCTGCTTAATAACACAATAAAGGAAAATCCTTTGCATAAAAGAAATTACAGATTTTAATCTTGTACTCTGAAGGAAACCCTTAAGTTAGATGGCTATTTCAATTTATTTTTAAAACAACTAGGACAAGTCATGAAGAATCAAGCCCCTCATGGGACTGATCAAAATTGAATTTGAACTTTCCTGTGCTATGCTGACAATCATTTACAATAAAATCAGAATGAGAAAGGGAAATTGTCTGTGGGGACCACTGAGCCAGGTAATAGCTTCAGTATAACACAGTCACCCACCAGAAAGCAAATTAAAAGGTAAATAGAATTTTAATGTGTTTGAACTAGGCCTTACTTTGCTTACAGAATTCTTCCTTGCAGCTTTTAAGTAACATATCAGGATTGACAAAACTAAATATTTATTGATGATAATCAGATATTTTATGTTCCCAGCAATTTGTTTAAAATAATATGAAGTTAGAATCGTGTTAGGCAAAAGCAAGAAAATTAGCTTACAAATTACCTAAGTTTAAAATTGCCATGACATAATGGCAACACAATGCAAAGTTGTGCTATATCTTGAAATTTCTAGCTCTGTTCTGTATATCTAAAAACTTTGCAAATTATAACTACATTATCCCATCTTACAAATCACAAAAACCTTGTAGGTACAACATAAAGAAAAAAGAGCACTTTGGATATTTCATTATTTTTAGACATTTAGCAATAAATATTTATACATAAATAATACATTTTACACAAGCACAGAAGACAGGCTATACTCCAGTATAAAAATAACACATTAATTTGATTTGCAATAAATGGTCTCAGTCATGAGAGCCTGATCCTGCAGAACATCTATCCTATACTTCGCACAAGCTTATCTCTTTCAGAACACAGTGGTGGTGGCAGAGGGGAACATTCACTTAGATGCACCTCTCTTCATTCTTTAAGAGAATTTTGTTAATTGGGTGCCACTCAGCATGCAGTACCACATTTTAACGTCCTGGTGTCTGTACAGGATCCGTTGAAAATAGCAACAACAAAATCAATGAGATATGGAAAACTGGAAGTATATCCAGCACAGAGTTCATACATGCCTTGAAAAAAAAAAAAACCACTTGATCTATGGTGATTCAGGTCCAGCAGGTGAAACTATTCCAGTACAGACTATATTTATAGATAATACAAATAATTAAAATTCCTCACTGGAGCAGCAACATGCAACCTTCCTTTGTTGCAGATGAGTACTTTATCCACTGAATTACAGAGCTAATTTTTCACTTTGCTTCTATCCCAATGAATTCAGTAGCTACGCAGGCCAGAACAGCTGCAACAGGTAAATATGCGTTACACACTGCAAAGCAAATAACCCAGAAAACAGCCAACACTCCTCGGTAATCTGCTCCATTTCCAGACACTAACCAAAAATTCTACAGAAATGGCTACTATAACATGAGCTGAAAGGCTATGCAGCTGTTCTACAGAAAATCTATGGCATTCTGTGTTGTGACCCACCATGCATATGCATTTTAAATGCACTTAGAGAGTGAATATTACATGTTTTCTTCTGGAACTCCAGGAACAGCAGATCTCTAGCACAGCACTCCTCTAGTCTGCACAGACCTAAATCCAATGCAATCTGAGATTGCTTAATGCAATCTGAGATTCCATCTCTCAATGCAAGCTGAGATTCACAGATTTATTAAAAATTTACGACACTTGTATCAATAGCTTTTAAGACTCAAAGTACAATTACCTATGCCTGCGGATGACCTGTTTTATATTACTAAAGGTCTGTTTTGTTGCCATTGCTAAAATCACTATATCATAATGAGACAGACACACCTTTCTGCTTCATTCCAGAAAAAGAACAGAAAAAAAAAGTAGATAATAACTTCCTATTTTGCATATAAGCAAACTGCCACGTGATAACCAAAGGGGTGAAACGCAGGTTTCACATTCTGTGTACAGAATCTACTTGCACATTTCTACCTCTCTGGCAGGAGGGAAGTAGAATCTTAGGAGTAAGCCAGCTTTCATTTACTTCAGGATAAAAGCAATCACCTCTAAGTAGTTGATTGGTTGGAAACTCAAATATTAGCTTATTGCTCAATAACCTGCTTGTGTTCCCAGACCTTACTCAACGCCCTTGAGCTACGTTAGACAAAGTGGCTGTAAGGTTTCACAGAGTAGGGAACTTCTGAGGGCTCTTACTTTGGTGTGTATAATTGGGGCCCAGCTCCAGACACCTCAGAGTAGGTATCTAAATATTTGAGATCTAAATGTCCAAGCTTTCCTTACAGTCAAAGGTGACACGGGGCTCAGTTCAGTTTTGTCTAACCATAAGTTCCTAGTGACACTTGACATGCCTGAAGGCGTCTAGCAATGACTTTAGATATTTTTTCTCCACAGGAGTAAAATTCTCCTCCCAGGTTTATGCATGCTGTTCAGTTTGGGGTTTTTTTTCCTGCAGATTTCCTGGTTTAATTCTCACTTTATTATTTATTGTCTACTTTTTAAAGTACAGGTGTAGTTATCTACAGAAAAAAAGTATTTGGTTTGTTAGATTTTGTAATAGTGTATTCTAATATTTATTTGATTATTTCCAATTTGATGCAATTCTACCCTCCCTCACTTTTCTGATTTGCTGTTTCTACAAGATGGTTTTCTAATTAACAGTGTCACTTAAAATGCAATTAGATTTACCTGTTTTAGGTGTGAAAGCATCTATCTTTAAAAATTCCACCTAAACCCATACAATGTTAGTTCACTTTTGCTGGGAAAGAAAATTTGGCTTACCTCTCACAAACCCTTTGAAAATACAATAGATCATTCCATTTCTCCTAAGCAGCATGCCAGGAGATGCACTGAGATGCAATTTGAAAAAAAAACAAAACAGGGGGGTTGTGCTAAAAATAAGACTTTCTATATTATAAAAACTGCAAGATTCCTTGAATTTCCCACAAGGGAATGAATATCCCATGGAATATGTAGTTCATAATAGTATAATTACTAAGTATCTATTGAAATGATAGTGTACAGATTTAGTAGCTCTATACACAAGAGTTCCACTGTAAAAATAATAGATAATGATATCATATTTCATAAACAAAGTTTTGAACAAATTTATGTTATCATTGAAATAGAGTATTCTAAATTTAAACTCATCTGCAAGGAACTTTGTGGCTGAAGCAGTCTATCCTGTTATATTACAGAAATGTGTTATCTTCTTGGAAAGAAATTGACAAACCATTTTTTGTCAGATCATAGCATCCATAGATTAAGCTTAAAACTAGTTCAAACATTCAATTCCTTTAACCTTTCTTTTTAATCACATTTTAAGCCTGTTGTAGGGCTGAGAAAAGCCTGTTGAGCAGCTTAGTCTAACCCCTGGCCCCTAAATATTCTTTCTAAACTACCAACTTTATACTGCCTTCTTCTGTTGGAGTTCAGTCAGAATCAGTCAGCAGCTGCTGTCTTGTCAGCTTGTTTCTAAGACCTCTGGACCATGGAAGCTCCCCAAAAGTTTAATCAAAAGCATTTTAATGTTGTCATTGGAAAATATTTCCTCGTATTGAGCCTGCATTTCCTTTGCTATAGTATGAGACCACTTTTTTTAATCCATTACATGAGAGAGTTCAGATAACTACTTTCTTCTACACAGTCATCACCTAAATTTTTAAAGGAACAGCACAATTCTTCTCTAGGTTTCTCATTTTAAAGGAACTAGGGTTGTCCATTTTTTTCTAAATTATAGGTTTATATTTCAGAGCACATTTTTGCTCTCATTTTTCCAACTGGTCCATGTTCTTCTTCAAGTAAACTACCTGAAACTGAACACCAGTCCTCCAGTTTATCCATGCAAAATAGAAAAGTTTCAGTCCACAAACTTTATCTGTAGTTCTTCCATTTAAGAATCCTTCAACGAGAGCTGTCTCTCTCATAAAAGCATGAAACTGCTCACTTCTGTCAGCTTTTGATCCATCATTATTCCCAGAACTTTTCCTTCAGAATAGATCCATTCCAAGTTATCCTCCCATCCTGCTATGTCTTCCATTATTTCTCCCCAATTAAATGTAGCACCTTGTTCCTGTGGAACAACATGATTTTAGACTTTGTCTCCAACTTGTCAAGATTATTTTGAGTTCTGTCTTTCAACAAGAATTGACTTGCTGATGTTTTTTCATTTCCTTAACAGAGAGAATAAATATACTAGTGAAAACTTTTCCATATGTACTTAGAAATCTTGGAAATCTAAAAGGCTACATAAAACATATAGATAGCCATCTATCTTTGAAAAAATACTAAATATTCATTCTAAGCTAACAACTTTATACTGCCTTCTTCTGTTGGAGTTCAGTCTTCTTTCAAACTCCTACATTTTGCCACCAAATCAGTTCCCCAGAATTCTCAGAATAAGCAGGAAGCAGGCACCCACAATTCTGTGAAAATGCAAACTTTTTATAGTCACTGCTCCCAAGGGAAAGATGCCTTAAATTTGTATTTCACAGTTTTTTTTCTAATGTATAAGCACTACATAAAGTACAAAAATTCTAAATTAGCATGCATCTACACTGATCACCGTGGTACACAGACATAAATCAAAATAGTATTTAGAAGGTTACTAACATATAAAAATATTATTATGAAAAAAACCTTAGTATTCAACAAATAATTGAGTCTGAAACTTTGGCCAGTGTACCTATGTCAACTTAATTGTAACTCAGGTATTATTTCAATTAGGAGAAATAATTAAGTGTTAGTAAATAACATTAGTCTGAGACAAGAATCCATGAGCACAAGTGCATACTAAAAAAGTGCAATTTAAGAAAAAATTGATGTGGTGAAAACTGTTATTACAAAAGCCCATTAAATCCCTCTGTATATACACTCTAAGAATGCCTGTAGCACAGTGTATATCTGTGCAAGTAAGTATTTAAAAGATAAGAATGAGATAAAAGGGAAGAAAATCCCTAAAGAATTATAAAGACTTGATTGCGATACAGAAATAAAACTCAGGATTAACAATGAAATTTTAAGTATTAATTTAAATCTCCAGATTTCTGCACTTAGAACAGCCCCTTAATGCTATGTTTATATATAGATATGCACACTATATTCAATATATATAGACATACTGGGTCCAATTCTAAATTATATTAAAGCATACTGTTTATCCTGCTTTTGTATTATAGAAGAATCAAAATACTATCTCAATAGAGGATTTCTGAAGTTAATAAGGTTTGCATAACAGCTTTGCTCCTTAAACCAATCAGTGGGTATAAACATTTTCCCACATCATTAGAATTCCCTACTTCTATAGCTCACACAATCATAGCTGTGGAAAAGGTCTGCAGAGCAACAGAGAATGAAGAGCATTATTTCTTTTGGCTTACCATGCTACCAGAGAAAGCATCTCAGAAGATTTCAACACGTTTTCTAGTTCACACAATTTATTTTAGCTACTGACTACAACTTTATCATATTTAAATATAGCAATTGTACCGTGACCTCAAACAATATGATATGACATTTAACTTCTCTTAATTCTGATCTAGGTTAAAGTGGGCATTGATCTATTGTACAGTAATAATTTCACAGAAGAACATAAAACTGCATCAGGAAAACCTGATTCAATATACTACAGAACTTGTATCACAAAGGCATCAGAGTTCTCCTACATAGTAGTAAAAGGCTCAGAAAATGCTGTATTGCAAAAAGCAGTTTATTACCTCTTTCTTACAGAAGCATACTTCACAAATCCACTGTTTTGGTGGTTGCCACATTAATAAATGACTCACAGATATGTATTTTTAAATCAATTGTACAGTACTAGAGTTCCAAATATAGTAGCATAAAGAAAAGTGCTTTCAGACTGTACAACCAAAAAATTATCTCCCATTCAACTTCCCATTCAACCAGACAAGCTCTGATCTTGTTCTGTCATAAATTACCATTTTTTAAAGGGTCATGAGCTCTTGGTGTGGAAATACAGTGAAGTGACACAAGATCTGCTATTCTGTCACACAGAGCTCCATCCCACTCCAAATCACCAGATTCTTAGATGACTACTCAATTCCTCACCAAGTTGTTACAAACTGTAGGAATTTTTTTTTTCCCTACACAAAACCTGACACTGCATTGTGACTACACAAGGGTTGACGTTGATAACATTTGTTTCTCTTCTGTTTGGACATACAGACAAAGGTCAGTGTTACCTTTGAGTAACATTTAAAAACTCTGCAAAAGGAGAGTGTGTTTATATAGGTCTACAGCATATAAAATAAAGGTTGAAAAAACATTTGTTCTTATGGTTACCACAAGAACGGGGCAATCCATGTACAGCACTCACAATCTTTTCCTCACAGAATCATATGGGTTTGGAAGGGACCTCTGGAGATCATCTTGTCCAACACCCCTGCCATAGCGGGTCTACCTAGAGCAGGTTGCACAGGAACTTGTCCAGGTGGGTTGCGAATGTCTCCAGAGAAGGAGACTCCACCACCTCTCTGGGCAGCCTGTTCCAGTGCTCCACCACTCTCACAGTAAAGAAGTTCCTCTTCATGTTTAGGTGGTACTTCTTATACTAGAGTTTGTGCCCATTTCCTCTTGTCCTGTCACTGGGCACCACTGAGAAAAGTCCAGACCCGTCCTCCTGACACCCTCCCTTTAAGTATTTTTACATATTGATCAGATCCCCCTTCAGCCTCTCAAGACTAAAAAGACCCGAGTCTCTCAGCCTCTCCTCGTAGGAGACATGCTCCAGGCCCTTAATTATCTTTGTGGCCCTTTGCTGTAC